>JAOYMZ010057254.1:0-13342 GCA_025802335.1 Pinguicula primuliflora
ACCCTATTTAGGACTACTTAACCCAAGGGGAAAATATGAAACTAAATTAAATGGTGATAAAGTCGTCGGAATATCACCAAAACTTAAACATATGATCTTCTATGTATAAGCTTTCTAACGATGTGCCCAATTCCGTCAACGGACAATCCTAGTGGCCGGAATTGAAAACCATGTCTAAAATCCTGTCACCGGATCCTGCACCTATATGTATTACCCTAAATCTATAAATATTACAATATATAAAATTAAAAATTTTTATGGTATAAATACTAAAGACTAAATGTTATAAATTCTAAACTCATATAAATCGTAAAAATGTATGTATAATACAAATTTAAATTTTTAGAATTAATATTACGTCGACTTTACCACTGTAAAAATCTAAAACCTTATCATATAAATTCTAAGGGTTAAATGTTATGAAACGTAAACCCCTATAAATCGTAAAAATGTATAAATCTTACAAATTTATATTTTTTATAATTAATATACCGCCGTAAAAATCTAAAATCCTATCCTATAAACTTCAGGGCAAAATGCAATAAACGTAAAAACAATTAAATATAAATTTTATAAACTAAGAACATTAAATAACTATAATTTCTTTATTTTATCTATAACATATAAAGTATAATCAAGGAATTTTGAGGTACTCAATACTTGGGTGCACAAAATAGAATTGAGTGCACAAAATCAATCCCACCCTTTAATTTTGATATGATGGAATGGATAGAAAAACTCTAGTCTACTTATATTAATGTTATAATCTCAACCCTTCATCCCGTCACAATACAAGGGCTTGAAAATAAATTTGGAAAATCCTCTCTCGCCACCCCATCTTTCTACTCCAACTTTAATTTGAAAGTACAATGAAAGATTTCTATTATGTTCAGCACAAATAGAAGATGTATCATATATGGTACACATATGGTCCATGTTATTTCTTTCACTTAAGTGATTGAATCTTGTACAATTGTTCGATCAGGATTTAATGGCTAAGATGAATTTTGTGCATCCAATTGAATTTTGTGCACATAAATTTTGAGTACCTCAAAATTCCTCAAGTAGAATATATTATATAGCATATAAAATATATAAAACAAATAGAAATAAGCTCTCGTGACTTGTCCGAAGGAGTGAACAAGTCGTGATCCCATGTCGTGAGATTTATCATTTCCGCGTATCAAGTTTCAACAGTCGACAACAGAAAACTCACGAAAATCCCGAAGCCCTAACGGTAACAAATTAGATTTGCCCTTAAATTCCTCATTTTACAAAAGTCATCCGAAATTGCAGCAGGGTCCCCAGACTTCTCAGTTATTGCAAAAAGGTCCGTGTAGTCTTCTTACTTAACAGAATGACCCCAATAGATTGCAGAAACTGCATCGGGGTCCTCCAAGTTCTCAAAAAATATAGATAGGCCCACCAACAATAGAAAAATTGCAATTTTCCTCTGAAATTGCAAATCCTAAATATTTTATGCCTGGTTACTTTGATGATTCGACTAACACAGAACCAAGCACAGCATACAAGGCCCAGACAGTAGAAAATAAGAAAAATCCATGACGGATATTCGACTGCGGGGCTACAGACACCATGAACTATGATGCTACCGACTTGGTAACAACCACGACCCCAAGAAGGGCTCATAACCAGACATCAAATGGAGGCATATCAAGTGTCATGATGGCTAACTCAATTCAGCTTATCACCTACATTGAAATTAAATTTTTTTCTATATATTCCATCGTTGTCCCGCAAGCTACTGTCTAGAAGTCATGTTTCGAAGGAGTTACACTGCATGACCATAATATATCCACGTCTCTATCTATTAAAGGATATTTCGACAAGGAAGATCATTGGGCGTGGAATTGAGCAAAGAGGCCTTTATTACGTGGATGAGGTAGTACAACGAGGAATCGCTGGATTAGCTCAAAACACAACAGATGGGGAGGCATGGGTCTGGCACCGTCGATTGGGTCACCCATCAGTAAGGTATCTTAGAATGTTCTTTCCTAATTTATTCAAAAATTCGAGTAATTTATCCCGTGAAACATGTTTCTTGGCCAAAAGCCACAGACAATCTTATCCTTCGAACAATACTAAAGTACTAAAACCATTTCATTTGATTCACTCTGATTTATGGGGGCCTTCCCCGAATTCTAGCAATAGCATGTTCAAATACTTTGTCACTTTTATTGATAACTGTACTTGAATGATCTGGCTTTATCTGCTCCAAAATAAATCCGAGGTCTTTGAAAAATTCCAAGAGCTCTATACTCTCATTCAAACCCAATTTCAAACTCAAATCAAGATCATTCGATCTGATAATAGGGGAGAGTTCGTAAACAACAATCTCTCTACCTTCCTCAAAGAAAACACCTTATCCACCACACCACCTATTCATACACACCACAGCAAAACGGTGTGGCCGAACAAAAAAATTCGAATCCTTCTCGAGATCACCAGAGCTATAATGCTTGAATGTCATGCCCCTAAATTTCTTTGGCCTGAAGCTATCACTACTGCAACCTACCTTATCAATCAACTTCCAACCAAAATACTTGACCTCAAAACACCAATAGTACCTTGTCCCAAGCCTTACAAATACCAGCACCCATGTCTTTACAACCACGAGTTTTTGGAAGCTCAGTGTTTGTTCACCTACCTAAACATAACCGATCGAAACTAGACCCATATGCCCTCAAGTGTGTTTCGTATGGTATGGTCGAACTCAAAAAGGGTACCACTAGAAATAGGAGTGCGTGCGATTTTCACACTTAGTGCTTGCGATTTTCACACACTAGGTCTCGATTCCAATTCTGATCAATCTCTGCCCAAATCTGCTCACGTCTGTCAATTGGTGACGCATTGGGGACGATTGAGGGATATTTCCGATAGCGGCAACCGCTCTGCCGCTGTCTGTTGCCACAATTCCCTCAAAATCCTTCGCCGAACTATTTTCCAGTCCGACTGGGCAACAACCTCCGGAACGGGAAATATGGAGCTGGAAGGGGGAACCTGCGATAACCTTCACCGAGGAAGAGGTAGAGCAACTCAGCTCTCCATTTGAGAATGCTCTGATCGGAAAGTTCTCACGAGGTCGGCCTCCGATTCGTGATATCCGACGGTTAATCACTGCAATTGGTCTGAAATCAACTTTCACGGCAGGATTGCTGGATTACAAGTATATTCTTATCCGCATCTTACTCTGCAAGATCTGGAATATCGGAGGTTATGTCATGCGTGTATTTAGTTGGACACCATATTTTTGAAGTGATGCGGAGCCTCATATTGCACCGGTATGGATCTCTCTACCAAACTTACCTTTTTTTTTGTATAAGCAGGAGAAAATCTTTGATATCGCTCGCATATTGGGCAAACCTCTTATGGCTGATCAATCTACAATGGATCTCACTAGGCCTAGTGAAGCTCGAGTGTGCATTGAAATAGATCTGCTTAAATCCCCACTCAAGTGTGTCTGGGTGGTTATGGGTAAGGCCTCTTTCTGGCAATCCGTAGAATATCAAACCTTTCCATCCTATTGCAGTCACTGTATGAGTAAGGGGCATGGACAGGATAACTGCAAAGTGCTGCATCCTAATCTGGTTAAATCTGTAGTTAAGCCTAATGCAGGTGCTACAAGGCCAGTGGAGGTTCTGAACAACGACAAAGGTAAAGCAAAGATGGCATATATACCTGTTGACAAAAAAACGCTGGAAGAGGGCACTAGCAAATCTATGGATATGCATCCTAATGTGGTTACCACGGCTCTCCATATGGATGGAAAGAGGGAAGAACCAGTAGTCACTTCTGTAGGGCCAGTTCAAATGGATGGGGGGTTAACAGTTTGTGCTACTGTTGTGCCAAATGGTCCTTCGGTATCTCAGATCCTAGGTATTGCTGAAAAGGTGCTCTGTGAGCCTGTCGTGTGGCAAAGTGAGACATATAAGATGATAAAGAAAGGGTGCAGTGCATCTCTAAGGAGTTCTGGCTGATGATGCTAATGACAATTCTGTGAAAGAGAATATGATTGTGGACTCTGGTACTGATCCTATGGGGATGGGAAGCGTGGATGCTAACCTGTTGGAATCCAATAAGGGGAACCCCAAGGACATAAAGACTCCAAACAAAATTTATCATTCTCCGGAGATTTTCCGTGAGAGCCAGTTGCTGCCGATTAATAGCATGGCAAAACATGCTGTGGAATTCGATGTGCTTGAGTGGATTGGTAATAAACAAGGGCCTGAAGCCCCCCGGACTTGTACCAGGAAGAAGGCCCCTCACCTACATGTCCAGATGGACTTCAGATGCCCTGTGAGAAAGCTGGACTGAAAGAATTAGGACTCTGTGATGAGGATTTTAATATTGGACTCTCAGATAATGAGCGGGAAGTTCAGCTACAGGAGTAATATTTCCAAGAAGCAACTGAGTTCATACAGAAATTCCAATACCCCAAAAGGGGAGGAAAGACCCAGAAAGGAACGGCCTCAAAACCAACGAGATATGGCACTCATTCCAAATTTGGGAGGGGTCAAAAATGACTAACGCCTTAATATGGAACATCCGGGGGGTTGGGAACCTCCCTTCTCAAAGAAGACTGATCAAACTCATTCAGTTACATCGTTTAGATTTCTTAATTCTGCTGGAACCGAAAATTAAATCTGACTGTTAGCCTTTCCTTGTACAGAAACTCAGATTTCAGGATGGTTTGGCAAACAGTAGTGGGACAATCTGGATGCTTTGGAGCTACAGGATCTCTTGCTCCGTCTATTATGATTCAAAGCAACTCCTGGTTATGCAGGTAGCCTTCCAGCACTCTTCTGAATATTGTCTGGTGGGAGGAGTATATGCAGCATGTACTCGACAGGGGCGCCATGAATTATGGAATGATATGCGCAAAGTATGCCAATTTTCTGCAGAATCCATACTGATTGGTGGAGATTTTAATACAGTAACTTTAGCTGATGAAAAAAAAGGAGGGCAGCCTGTTAACATGAGCTCAGCTACTGATTTCATTGAGGCATTGCAGGATTGCTACTTGTCAGATGCAGGATATGTAGGAAGTTCATTTACATGGTGCAACAATCGTACAAAAAGAGCCAGAGTGTTAAAAAGACTTGATCGAGTGCTACTGTCAGAAAAATGGATCATGGAATATGTACCAGTTGCTGTGTCTCACTTAAATAGGTGTCATTTGGATCATGCTCCTCTGCTTTTAGAGCTGCTGCACCTTCCCCAGACCAGGTGTTCCAGATTCCAGTTTCATAGTTTTTGGATACACCACCCTGAGTTCTTTGACAAGGTTAAGGAGGTATGGGAAGGAGCAGTAATTGAAGGTAATGCAATCACCCGGTTTGCTGAGAAACTGAAGGTGCTGAGAATGGAACTAAAGAAATGGAACAAGTTGGTATATGGGAACATTTTCACAAATATTCAACAAGCAGAGGCGCTGATCAAAACAATAGAAAGTAAATATGATCAGACTGGTGATGGAATTGATCGCGAGAACCTACAATTAGCTAAAGCACAGCTGACTAGTCACCTTTTGGAAGGAAAAGGCACGTCTAAAGTGGTTGAGCGCAGGAGATCGTAATACTGCATACTTTCATCGGACAGTTAAGCTCAAAAGACAACAATCATCTATGCTCTCTATAGTGGCATCTGATGGAAAGGGTCTGAACCCTACGAAAATCCCTAGTCGTCTAGTTGAGCACTTTCAACAGCATCTATCCTCCGATTCACAGAATCTTGATTTTCAACTACTAAATTTGATTCCAAGACTAGTAACAGCTGAGATGAATGATGCACTAACAGCTTGGCCCAAAGCGGATGAAGTTCGACAAGCAGTGTTTATGATGAATAAGGATAGTGCGTCGGGATCCGATGGATTTTCTGGACAATTTTTTCAAAGTTGCTGGGATATAATTGCATCGGATCTGCAGCAGGCAGTGATAGCCTTCTTTTATGGTCAGGAACTTCCTAAAGCTGTTGCTGCAACTTTGTTGGTGTCTGGTCCCGAAGATCACACATCCTCGATCCATATCAGAATTGAGGCCAATTAGTCTCTGTAATTTTTTGGGGAAAATATTTACTAAGATTCTTGCGACCAGGTTATCCGAGTGTGATATCACTCTAGCAGAGTGGCTTTGTACGGGGGAGAGTCATAACTGACAATACTCTACTTGCTCAGGAAATGATGCAGTCTCTGGATCGAAGGCAAGAAGGTCCTAATATCGCAATTAAGCTGGATATGGAGAAAGCTTTTGACAGAGTGTCCTGGCTTTTCCTTACTAAGGTCCTACGTGCATTTGGGTTTGCAGGACATTTATTGATCTAATCTGGAGGACTCTTTCGAACAACTGGTTCTTTCAGTCATCCAGGTGGGTCAGACAAGGCGACCCATTGTCGCATGCCCTTTTTATTCTAGCATCTGATGTTCTCAGCAGGGGGCTGAATGATCTTATACAAAGGTATCGTGAATGCTCTTTCAAGTTGTCGAAAGGGTGGAGGAAAATATCACATTTGGCCTTCGCGAATGATTTGTTGATCTTCATAAAAGGGACCCCTAACTCGCTACAACAATTCCTGCTGCTACTGAAAAAATATGAGGAGGAATCTGGACAAAAAGTTAATTTTAGCAAGAGCAACTTCTTTACTGCAAAAAAGACTTCTCAGCAGATAATTCAGGATATCAATGCTCAGACAGGATTTCAACACAGCAGATTTCCGATTAAGTATATGGGGGTTCCACTTTATCAGGGGAGAAAATTATCGAGTCTTTTCACTGATCTACTACTCAAAGTCCAGAACAGAATAGGGGGCTGGGCGAACAAATACCTATCTATGGGTGGCAGACTAGTTCTCATCAAGCATGTTCTATCCAGCTTGCCATTATATCAATTCCTGTCCCTTATGCCTAATAAGATGACATTGAAGAAATTAGAATCTACTTTTGCAGACTTCTCATGGAGTGGGAATGCTATAAATGGAAGAAAACGTCATTGGATTTCGTGGAAACGGTTATGCTTTCCACTATCTGAAGGAGGATTGGGAGTTAAGAGACTAATGGATACCTGTCTTGCTGCAACCATGAAACAATGGTGGCCACTGAGACAAGGAGGCTCACTCTGGTCAGATTTTATGCTTAAGAAATATTGTGACAAAGACCATATCTGCTCAGCTATTGCCCATCACCGGAGCTCACATGTCTAGCGAAATCTTGTCTCTATTAGAAAGGTGATGCTTGATAATTTGAGGTGGTTTGTTGGTGATGGTAAAAGTATAAATATCTGGTGGGATAAGTGGACATCAGCGGGTCAAATTGGTTCTATAATTCAAGTTGATCAGTGCCTTAAAACTGTGGCAGAATTGCGACATAGCCATCTGGGGAGTTGTTTATCTGTACGATTACCTGATGAATTAAGAGAGGAAATCCTCACTGCATATGCCATGCAACAAACTGATAAGATGATTTGGGAGCTGACAAGGGATGGTTGTTTCTCAATGAGTGCAGCATGGGACTTGATCAGAGTTAAATCACCATTGAATCCGACTTTCAGTTATCTATGGGATGATAAAATCCCCTTAAAAGTCAGTTTATTGGTATGAAGAATATTACATAATGCTCTTCCGGTGGATGAAAGGATAAAACAACTTGGCATTTTCATGGTTTCCCGATGTCAGTGCTGCAAGGATCAGCCACAAGAGGAGACAACAGATCATGTTTTCGCCTATAGCCAATTAGCACAACAGATCTGGAGCTACTTTGAACAACAATATGGGGTTCCTCACTTAAACGAATCCGTATCAGATAGATTGGAAAGCTGACGAAAGGTTAAGGGCGATGCACAGATGAACTATAAGAGAAGAATTGCCCCTCTATGTATATGTTGGTTTTTATGGATACATCGATGCAATGGTGTGTATCAGGGGGCTTCATTGACAGCAGACAATATAAAGGACTCCATTTCCAGCATGACTCAAACCATGGCAGGCATAAAAGCAATGTCTTTGTTTCGGAGTAAGAACATAATGTCGTTGTGTGATCATGGGCCTGCTCCACAAGAATTGGACTCTGGCAGTAGAGTTGGATCTCTCTACATGAATGTTGCGGAGTATCGTCCTCTATCTTCGAAGGAGGTGGGTGCAGGGGTCACAATTGGCTATTTTATGGGGGAGACTGTGGGGGCATTGACAAAAAAGCTTCTTTGCGAAGGAGATACCAGAATTCAACTTATCATCAAAGGTCTGGAGAAATGCAAGGAGATGAACTGGAGTCCGGTGATAATAGAAGTTGACACCTCACTAACCTATCTCTCGTCAAACATTGGGAAAGGATGCCCATGGAGATTATATCCTCAATATTGTGCGATACGGCGAATCCTTGATACTAATCCGGACTTCAGGATCTGTATCCTACCAGTTACGACTAAATTCTAAGTCATGGAATTAGCAAAATGGAGCTATGAGCAGGGGGACAACAATTTCTATACAAAGGGCTCGATGTCTCTGGAGATCGCCAATATCTTAAGGTGTGGAGCAGACTGAGCACATCGACTGCACCTGGATTCTCAAAACAAATCCTGTTGCGGCCTAAGTCTTTACGGGGGTACCTGCTAGTGAAATATTAGTAGCTACTCCCGACCAAGGTACAATTTGATGCACACTGGATGGTATGTTTGAAGCTAACAGCAAACATTGAGTGTAACATATGTTGTTTTGCGAGGGACATCCTGTCATGGATTGAGAAAGAATGCAGGTCTGAAGTTCTGCACTGGAGATGAAATATTCAAGACTGCTTGGCTGCTTTCTGGGTTCCAATTTGAATCCTACCGGCGGTCATTGATATTACGGAGGTGGAGGCTAATATACATTAGCCGAAAACCTCCGGCAAAGGTACACTTGATATGCAAATTATCTAATATGCCATGTGCAATTCACTGCTACTCTTGCTGCATATTATAACATGTGAGATGTTGTTGTCTGCGAGTGACTGCAACCAAGGATCAGGTCGGCTCATGAACGGGACTGGACGAGACATAGTACCAGCTGCTGGAAGGGACATGACAATTGGGTTTGTTGGCAGCAGCAAGAGTCCACTGGAAAACGTGCTCAAATGGACAGAAGGTACATTGGATGTGCGATGGTAGGTTGCACCCATCCTTATGCCTGCGAAACACAGAGCCTGGAGGGTAGGTATCTTACACTTCTAGACAATATGAACTGTGAACACATTCGAATGCTATTGTCTATTGCCCATTCTGAATGTATTATGGAATATAGAAGAGATATATAGGGGGATAGATAGTTTACTAGATAGTTTGCTTATTTGCAATCGATTCACCCTGCCACGGACTTAATTGCCAAATGTACGGCAGACATGGATCAAAGATGTACTTCTTTTCAATGATGAAATAAAAGTCGTTATGTTAAAAAAAAAGTACCAGTGCTACCATCCACCCACTCACAAAATATATACCACCATAGATGGTAACTTCATTGAAACTGAGTTTTACTACCAATCTAGTGGACATGGGGAGCATTTATCTGACCCACTTGTCAAGCCTTTCTTCTGTCATGGAAACTTCTGTAATGGAAAATATCTCCGATGAAGGCCCACGTGCTCAGCCACCAATGCCCGTGACTACCCCAGAAGAATATCCTGAGGTAACTGAAACTGATTGTACTCTTTGTGACAATACTTACCTTGAACCGATTGATAGGGAGGCTGATGATGGATGAGCTAATCCTAATATCATTGAGGATTAGCCATATAGTTATGCACTCCATCCACGGGTAAATCGAGGAGCACCATCAAGGAAATAAGAGCTAGAACACATACCTAGAGCATCCAGATATCCCATAGCAAATACGGCATCAGGAAATCTATCAGCAAAAGTCAAGGCATTCATGACAGTCATATATTCAGAAGATACTCCACGAACAGTACTTGAAGCCCAACAAAAGGTAGAATGGAAAGAGGCCATGCAAGCTGAAATGGAAGCTCTAGAAAAGAATAACACATGAGAAAGATGTGTTCTGCCCAAAGATAAGAAGCAGTAGGGTGTCGTTGGGTGTTCACTATACAACACAAGGCCGATGGAACAATTGAACGATATAAAACACGGTTAGTAGCCAAGGGATAGACACAGACGTATGGAGTTGACTGTGCAGAAACATTCTCACCAGTGGCAGAAATTGATACGATACGAGTATTATTCTCCATTGCTGCAAACCAAGATTGGCCACTATACCAGTTTGACCTCAAGAATGACTTCCTTCATGGTGATCTCTAGGAAGAAGTATATATGGAGCCTCCAACACGATATGCTGAGCAATTCAAAAGGAGAGAAGGGTGTAGACTAAAGAAAGCTTTGTATGGGCTTAAGCAAATCACCTCGGACATGGTTTGAAAGGTTCACATATGCTATGAAAAGGTATGGGTATCAACAGAGCAACTTGGATCATAATCTATTTCTCAAACGAAGAAATCATTTAATAACCTGCCTCGTCATTTATGTTGATGACATGATCATCACTGGCGATGATATTGAAGAAATATAAATACTTCGGCAGTACTTATTTCAAGAGTTTGAGATGAAGGATTTGGGAAATCTCAAATATTTTCTTAGAATCGAAGGACTCAGGTCAATAAAAGGAATATTTATCTCACAAAAAAAGTATATCCTAGACTTGCTTGTAGAGACTGGGCTACTTGATTACAAACCTGTAGAGACACCCATGATAATGAATCAGAACGAACCCGAGACGAGAAAGCTCCAGCAACATATAGAAAAAGATATCAAAGGCCGGTAGGAAAACTCATATACCTATCCCTTACACGACCTGACATCGCACATGCAGTGAGAGTTGTGAGTCAATATATGCACAACCCAAATGAAGATCACATGGATGCAATGTTCAGAATCTTAAGATATCTCAAGGGAACTCCAGAGAAGGGATCACCTTTCAAAAGAATGGACACCCCAAGATACAAGTATACACAGATGTTGATTGGGCAGGGTCTCCAATGGACCCGAGATCCACATCAGGGTACTTTATGCTCATTGGAGGGAACCTAGTCAGATGGAAAAGCAAGAAGCAAAAGGTTGTCGCTCTATCAAGTGCAGAAGCTGAATTTTGAGGAATAGCCAGAGGCGTAACCGAAATTCTATGGCTTCGAAAATTAATGGTTGAAGTTGGTTTCGAATCAGATGAGGCAAGTCCACTGATGTGTGATAACAAAGCAACAATCAGTATTTCTGAAAATCCAGTACAGCAAGATCGAACAAAATATGTTGAAATAGACAGACACTTCATCACAGAAAAATTGGAAACACAAGTTATCAAACTTCCATTTGTTCGATCAGAGGAACAGTTAGCAGATATCCTAAGGAAGGTTGTATCAATCAGGGTGTTCACAAAGCTACTATGCAAATTAGGCATCGAAGATCTGACTGTCCAATTTGAGGGGGAGTGTTAGAAATGAAAGATTTAAATTAGGTATTAGTCAATGAAGTGTAAATGGTACAGAACCAAATTACGGATTCTTACCATACTTAGACTAATCCTCTCCCCTTATATATTTGTACCTGCAATACAAAGAAATACACAAGAAAGAAAACAAGATTCACAAACATTTTGTTCTTATCAATTTATTCTTATTTCCGCAAACATTATCGAATTGAAATATTTATGGAGCAGTATGAATGTTCTTGCTCCATTTCGGTAAACTCACGTCTCAAAATTTTTAGAATCTTGGGATTTCGGGATTCCCATTAACTCCGAATCTCAAATGACCATTTTTCCCCAAGAAGTGCTGAAAGCAATAGGCAACAAGGTGGGTATGGTAGTGTCAATTGATGAAACCACGATGGAAAGGAAGAATTTAGAAGCTGCTCAGGTGGTCATTAGAACTGAGATTCACAAAGTAGTAACTGGAAAACTATGGGTCCTGATAGATGGAAGAGAATACGAAGTATGTACAGTCGAAGTAAATGAGAAAATCTAGACAGAGAAAACTAAAGAGACAACACAGACTGAGGATGAATTGTATAGCAGCACTGATGAAGAATCAGAAAATGATCTGTACTCTGCTTTAAACACTGAACCAGTAGATAAATCAAGAAACGTGGAAGACGCACAGATGGCTGAGTAGAATTGGAAAGCTTTATAGAATCGGAAGGCGAAAAGAAACAAGGAGAAAAGAACAAAAAATAGGACAAGAACTATATCCAAAAGTGCACAATCACTAGAGATGAGAAATAGTTTCTTGGAAGTGGAATCAGTAAGAAAATAGGAGGACAAAGGGAAGATAACAACGGTGGATCTGAACGCTGAAACAGATGCTACCACAGATAGTGAGTCTGATAAGAACAGTATAGAAGGGAGTGGTGAATCATCGTCGGGATCCTGTGAAAAAGTGGAAGGAAAATTCTGGAAAGGAGCAAGGTCAGCAAGGAAAATTCTTGAGACAACAGTATAGGGGATCAATGCAGATATATTTGGAATAAGGAATGGGGCCAGGAAAAATTCAGGAAGAAGGGATAGAGTGTAAGAGTTGTCAAATGGAAGAAGGCGAGATAAAAGGAGACTGGTCAGAAGGCGGGGATGAGAAGAAAACTAGAAAGGACTTAGAAAGTCCTACTAAAAACACAGATGAGTTGATCATACCAGAAACACAGGAGTAGGCAGTACATCAGCAACTCAAATGTATTGAACAGGGTGAATGCAGCAAGTATGCAATGAAGAAGAACCGAAAAAGGATGCTGATAAATTCTGGAAGGAAAAAGAAAAAATAGGAAGCAAATCAGGAGGTATGCGAAGCATGGGAGAACATCATTCAAAACAGCAGAAAGCATAAAGAAAAAGCAAAGGAGAATATTTCTAGTGCGACTACTGCTAACCTGAACAGAGAAGTCCATTGTGCAAGCATTGAGGAAAACTCCCTAGCAGACAGCAACATCATGGCAACCAACACAAGGTATCTAAAAGAAGAAGCTAACAGGATATATGAGGAAGGAATGGCCCTGGGTGTAAAGCATGTGGAAATGGAAAGTGTGGTGGTGGAAACACTGATTAATCTAGAGCTAAATGATCGCAGAGAGTAATTTCAAACTGATCAGGAAAACCAGACAGCTAGAGAAAAAACAAATAGTATCCAAGATACAGCTAATGACATATAATGCAAGAGGACTGGGAGGACAAGGAAGGAGACAAAGGATCAGGAAATTACTACAGTTACATCAGATAAGCTTTGTAGCCATTCAAGAAACAAAGATGGAATCAATAGATGAAAAATGTGTTCGAAGCATGTGGCAGAACAGTAATGAAGTAGATT
>JAOYMZ010057265.1:0-13340 GCA_025802335.1 Pinguicula primuliflora
AGTAGTTGATCAAGTTACCTTTGGAATGTGTTGGTTGGTTTGTTATGTATTGAGAAGACATGCATGTAGTGAACTTACTCCTTGTGGGAGATGACCTTTGCTCCAAGAGCATTGTATTACAACTTGATGGTGTATACTTGCACCTAGCACTTTGAGACACATCACTCACATGCTCTACATACACACGGTCTCATGCTCCACGCTCAAATGTTCTACGCTCACAAGCTCTACGCTCCATGCGCACAAGCACCACGCTCACACATTCAAACGCTCCACGCTCAAACGCTCAACGCTCACATGCTCCGCGCTCACATTCTCACACGCTCCACACTCACACTATACGAGCTCCACGTTTACACACTCACACGCTCTCCGCACCATGATCACACGCTCTACGCTCCATGCTCACACGCTCACATGCTCACAAGTTTAACGCTTCACTGCTCACATGCTCACAAGTTCAACGCTTCACGCTCACACGCTCACATACTCACACGCTCTTTGCTCCACGATCCGTGCTTCACGCTCACACGCTCTATGCTCCACGATCCGTGCTTCACGCTCACACGCTCTATGCTCCACACATCACGCTCCATGCTCACATACTTCACGCCCCCATGCACACACGCTCACATGCCCACATGTTCACATGCACACCCACCCACATGCTCCACGCTCACACGCTTCATGCTCACACCCTCTAGCTTCGCACTCATACACTCACACGCTCTACGCTCACATGCTCTATGCTTCCACACTCACACGCTCCTTGAACACGCTCTACGCTCACACGCTCTACGCTCAGACAGTCTACGCTCACATAGTCTATGCTCACATGCTGTACGCTTCACGCTCACATGCTTTATGCTTTATGCTTTATGCTTCACGCTCCACGCTCATACGCTCACATACTCTACGCTCACATGCTCACACACACTACGCTCACATGCTCTCACGATCCACATACACACGCTCCTTGCTCACACACTCCACTCTGTGCTCCCACACTCACACGTTTTACACTTCACGCTTCACGCTCACACGCTCTACGCTCACATGCTCACACGCTCTACGCTCACATGCTCACACGCTCACATGCTCACACGCTCACACACTCCACATACACACGGTCTCATGCTCCACGCCCACACGCTCATATGCTCCACGCTCACATACTTCATGCTCACACACTCAACGTTTCACGCTCCATGCTCACACGCTCCATGCTCGCACGCTCAAATGCTCAACACTCAAATGCTCTACGCTCACACGCTCCACGCTCACATTCTCACACGCTCCACACTCACCCTCTCACAAGCTCCACACTCACAAGCTCTATGCTCCATGTTCACACGCTCACACGCTCTACGCACCATGATCACACGCTCTACGCTCCATGCTCATACGCTCAATGCTGCACGCTCCATGCGCACATGCTCAAACGCTCTACGCACACACGTTCCATGCTCACACGCTCTACGCTTGATGAGTCCAATTCATATGCATTTTTGTTCTCATTTAGATGATAATATTTGCTTGAAATCATACTTTTATTTGTGTCTTTGTATTAGTTTACTTGTTTTTATCTTATTTTGTGTTTTAGGGTCAAGGCATACAAAAGAAGGAGAAAAGGCCCAAAAAGTGGAAGAAAGGCCCAAACCCATTTAAAATACAAGCTTTGACTAGTCTCACTAGAAGACAAAAAAGTAGTTGGCAATTCTTATCCAAAAATATGTGGACTAGCTTTGAGGGCAAAGATGACATTTTCACCCCACGTTTTGAAGATATATCTCTCCTCCAACACCCATTTTCGACACCCCTCTCTTTTCATCTCAAAAAACCATACGTAACATACATCTTGAAGAAGTAGGTGAAGGGTCTCGGCCACCATCATTTTCAGGAGGAAACAACAGCACGGCAGCGCATGGGCGGCGGTCCTAGGGAGGCAGCACGGCGTCGACGGTGGACGAAAGGAGGAGATTCAAGAATTGAAGGGGAATTTCCACCTTTGCTTCAAATGAGATCTTCTTCTCCATCTTCTTATTGTTTTGGCCCTTTTAACTTTATTTATCTTGTTTAGCTTAGTTTTAATCATGTTTAGCTGGTTTGTTTGTGGGATTGGGCACTTAGCCCTTGAACTTGGATGTAAACTCCCAACGATCTTTTATTGTGTTTACAATAATATAGTTCGGTATTTAAATACTCACTTGTGCACTAATTCCCATCCCAAAGCCTTCGAGAGTCGACCCGGGATTTCTTTACTCTTTATACGAGTCTAGAGTTGTCTTAGTATTATAAATGTAAATTTGGTAAGATTGTGACATTCCATATAATCCTCATCACACATGGTGAGCAGATCCGACTATTTCTTCAATGTCAAGAAAGACACCGAGTGCAGGTTCTTGCATTGAAAAGAGTAACATATGAAGAACATCTTCAAATGATGAAGTGTCTGTGTTTGGTGTAACTTGTTGCTGAACCCGCTGGGAGGAAGTTATGATTCCCACAACCTGAATGAATTGGTTAGAGTGGAAGTATGTATTTTTAGTGGAGTGGCAAGAAGATTTTTTTTTTGCAAATTTACGATTTTATTGCAATAAATGTGTTGGGTGCAAAGCACCGACACAGTCCTCCCGATCTTTCCAACGAAATGACTTAGGATGATATATGCCCACAACCTTAAAACCTCTCTTCGGAAAATCCCTGGCAGGGAAAATCCTAGGAGAGGAAAGAGCATGACAGATTATATCATCATGTACAATGCAAGCTACAAAAATGGAGAGATTCCAGATATCTGTGATCTGCTTAAACATGTCAAGTTTTCTTATTTCTTGAGAATGTGTTGAGCGAGTCTTTCTGCAGCTGCTATAGGATTTCATCTAGTGGTTGTTCCTGGATGAACAGGTTGCGTTGTGATTGATTACTTCCTTGCTTTGCTAGGACATCTGCTACCTGGTTCAACTCGCTATAGCATTGTTGGAATTGCAGCTGGAGAGCCACGATTTGAGTCACCTTATGTCTAATTTTCCATGGAATTGCATCTACCTGCAAAATGTTGTTCACTAAAACCAGAGAATCAGAGTCACTAATAATGTTCAGATACTTGTTCAGCCAATTCCATCCCAGTTTTCTATGCCTCAGCTTTAGCTTCAATGGGGGAATCACACTGGAATTTGGCATAGAAAGATAGTTTGTGCATTCCATGTGCATCCCTGAAAATTTCTCCAACACTTGCAGATAATAATGTTACACTGCCATCAATGTTAAGTTTCAACAATGAACTTGTTGGTGGCTCTTAGGATATGTCTCTAGATATGATTGGAGTTGCATCCCGTAGGGGGATATTCAATACAGCCAGAATCTGTTTCCCTTGTGCGTGTGTTGGTGAGCAGAAATCACCAGATAGCAATACATCTTTCAATAGTTTTAGGCAAGAATAAATTACTGATTTTGAGTCCAGTTTTGAGGAGCCAAAACGGACCACATCTTAACTTCCAAACTTCCCAACAGATGAATATAGGCAATGACTTGCGAATAAAACTAGTGGTTTTGTCACTGCATCCCACAATCCAGCTTTCTATTCGGTGAGCAAGTCAGAGGTGCATAATTCATGTTCATGAGATCATCAAAATATTTCCAAACCTGGGATGCTAGATCCCTTGCTGATAGTAGATGGTTCATGGTTTCTATATTTCCCACTTCAGCACAACAAGAACATCTAGAGGCCATTTGTATTCCTTTTGCATGCATGTTATCATCAACAGGGAGGATATGATACAAGACTTTCCACATAAAAATGCTGATTTTCGGGGGTATGTTTTTGTCCCAGATCCACTTGAAACTGATATTATTTTAAGGCCTTCTCCTGATTACATGTCAAGCTGATTTAATACTGAATTTGCCTTTTGGATCTGGTTTCTAGAATATTCGATCAACTCCATCCACCATTATTGGGACCTGTTCAATGATAGGAACAAAACCAGGTTCTATAGAACTCATCAACATTGGGGTATTCCAATTAGATTCTATCCAGAATTCACTGACTTTCATATGATCCAAAAGATGATGAAGATGAGATTGAAGCTGGCTATTGCCATGCCAATCATCTTTCACAAAATTGCAATTCCCTGATCCCAGAAATCATAGAGTATGTTTGAGCATGATAGACCATGCAGAAATAATTCTTTTCCAGCAATGAGAATCATATGCTCTAAGAATCACCACAGCATGATCTTTGAGAGAACAGTATTTTCGCAACATAAAGGTGGACCAAAGACAGTTATTTTGTCTAAGTCTCCACCATAGTTTCATACTGAAAGTGAATATAATTTCAGACTATTTCCTGCACCCCAAACCATCCTCAGATTGGGGCATGCATATTTTATCCCAAGATCTCCCGTGTAAGTTGTTCTTTCCATCATACCAGCCCCAGAAAAAATTAGACATCATTCTATCTATTTTACGGACTATCCCAATAGGAGGTTCAAGTACCATTAGCATAAATATAGGCATGCTCAGCAATACATGTTTGATAAGTACTAACCTGCCACCGGGGGAGAGTGATGAAGCTATTCATCCATCAAGTTTAGCTTGTAATTTGTATACCAAACTATTGAATAGAGCTGGAGATTTTCTGCCTGAGTACAATGGAGCCCCCAAATAAGTGTCAGGGAGTGATTTATGAAAGAATTCAGTCCATTGTTTGATAAGATCTTGTCTGGTGTCTGAGAGTTTTGGAGAAATGATGAAGCTGCTTTTTATCAATGTTTACCAATTGTCCAAAGACTTTCTCATAGTTTTTGATCACTCTGATGACTGCATCAAGAGCAAATTTAGACCCCCTGTAGAAAATAAGTATGTCATCCGCATATGCAAGATGACAAATAGTGGGATAACCATGAGGGACACCGTATGCAAAAGATGGACATCTATTCATCAGTTCTTCCAGACTTCTATTGAGGACTTCAGCCCCAATAATGAAAAGTAGCACGGACAGGGGATCACCCTGTCTTAAACCCCTGGATGCTCTGAAAAAACCATGTGCCGAACCTTTAAATAATAGGGAGAAACTACATCCAGAGATAATTCTCCATACCCTATCTATGAAAGGTTCCGCGAAACCAAATTTCCTGAGTTCTTCGATGAGAAATAATCAGGATATTCTGTCAAAAGCCTTTTTCATATCAAGTTTAAGAGCCACATTATGCCCCCTTATGAGTTTTTTGAGATAGTGAAGCATTTCCTGAGCAAGCAGTATGTTATCATAAATATTCCTCCCTGGAACAAAACCACTCTGATTCGGTGAAATGATGGAAGGCAGTATCTTACTGAGCCTGGTTGCTAATATCTTGGAGAGGATTTTTCCAACACAGTTTCAAAGACTGATTGGTCTGAAATCCGATCAAAGAACTGGTGGGGTGACTTTGGGGATCAGTGCAATCAGTGTGCTTGTGTATGCACCCCCCAGGTCATTTCCAAAAAAGAAAGAAAATACTGCCTCAAAGATGTCCTGTTGGATGATTTCCCAGCATGTCTGAGTGAATCCATCTATTCCAGGTGAGCTATCCTTCTTCATTTCAAATACTGTATTTTTGATCTCCTCTTCGGATGGCCATTCACGCAACAGAGCATTCATATCATATGTCACCATATGAGGAATATATTGTTGCCATGAATCATCCTGGACAACCTGTTCTGCAGTAAGATGTGTTTCAAAGTGACTGAGCAGAAGATTTTTGATCTCTGGTGTTGAGGTTATCCAGTGACCCTCTGCATTTTTCAACTCGGTAACTGAGGGTTTTGTTCTCGAGAGTTTAACACTCTTATGGAAAAATTCTGTATTCCTATCTCCTTCTTGAAGCCACTTTATTCTGGATTTTTGTTTCCAATACATCTCCTCTGCTAACAGATCACGCACATACTGTGCTTTTGCCTTGTGCAATGCTTCTCTGTCTTGAATGGAACCTGATATGCCATATTGAATTTCCAGAGCAGCAACATTGTCTTCTGAGTTTCTGACATTCTGGAATACATTTCCATATGATTCTTTGTTCCAATTCCGCAATTTGTCTCTCAGTCTTTTTAATTTAATAGCCAGCTTTGTCAAACCATTATGTGGAGTAACGGGTTCATTCCAGGAATTTGAAACAAACTGTTGAAATGCAGGGTGCAATGTCCAGAAATCCTGAAATATGAATCTGCAGAGTTTAGCATCCAATGCTGATTCTGATTGAATTAACAATGGGCAGTGATTTGATTGGAGCCGGCTCAGATGTTTATTGAATTTGTTGGAGTGGAAAGAGGACAAATTGTGATGTAATTGTACATATAAAATTAATTAAAATGCTATGATTTGTTGAAAATTCTGTTCGAAAAGGTGATTGTCTAAGTGCCTCCATTCTATCTGAATATCGTCTAACCTCGCATTTAGGAGCACTTAAACTGCCACCTAGATGGGCTTTACACTAGGCGAACCAGACCGCAAAGTAATTTGTCGAACAATGGTGGAGAATAGAAGGAATTTGATTTGTGAGCTTGGCATCACAAAAAGGAGATTTGTTATACCACAAGAAAAATTGAAGCAAGAAATACAAAAACACCACATAATAGCATACAATTAATTCAAATAGTGACCCAACATAATGCTTATTAAATTAAATTATGACACCTTCATTTGTTGTATTTATGTCCCAATTTTACAGATTTTTCCAAAAGTCTCACAATTTTACTTTATGAGTGGGCGCGCACTTAACCCACGATCTGGCCTGCAGGTCTGACCATGGGCTAAACAGCGCGTTTCCACAAACACTCCAACCAGCTTTCTTTCAATATTTTCAGAATGATAATTCATAATTCTTTACTCTCTTTTTTTAATATTTTAATTCTTTCCTCTTGCCCGACCCACCTAAATTATTCTTTTCTTTTAAAGACAAAACGCACACACCATTAAAATCTCAACGTAATTATCACGTCTTTTTGTGGAACTTGGATAACACATCTGCGCCAACGTCTGTCAAAAACCGCCTTATAAATGCATATACTGAGCTGGCTTTCCTCAATTCTCACTCACATCCCTCAGAGGCAGAAACCTGCCTCCCACTCTCTGTCTCTTACGACTCACGTTGGTTATATGCCTGCCTAATATTGTGGTTTGAGTTCGCTTGATTCTGCAATGTGAGTTGAATTATTCTGCTTTTGCTTATTTTCCGCTGAATTTTTCGATTAAGCGTGTTGTGGTTGTCGTATTCCGTGATATTATTTGAAAATTGGCGGATGTATGACTGTAGACACTGGCACATTGTGTGTGTATTGTGGTGTGTGATAATGAGTACTGAGTCGGTGCGGGGATGCGTTGAGCCGATGGTGCGGAAGATGTTTGGATCTAGCTGCACAATGATCTTACAGTAAGCTGTTTTCTGATTTTTACCTTTTTATACATGAATTCTAATGATTTTTTTTAATTTTGTATAGAAGAATTGGCTGTTGCATGTTTTAAGAAATTTTCTGTTGTTTGATGGACTTGCCTTGCTTTTGAGTTTATTGTTATTTTTTTTCTCGTGAATGTGGACTACCTTTCTAGCTGCATGATGAAGTAGTGTCTACTGCTATCGGTGCATTTATGTCTTCGTGGAATTCGGTGACTTTTAGGCTTTAGCTATGTTCAGAGAGAACTCATATACAGTTGGAACTTGGTAGCTCTAAAACATTATTTTCCAGCTCACTTGAGCATTTCGTTGCGACTTATATGGATAAAAGGCGGTGAAAATATGCACTGAAGTCGTACATATGTAGGTAGTGGCATACCGAAAATTTCACTTTCAAATTTGTGGATTGTGTTATTTCTTCGCGCTTTACCTTTGTTGTTACTTTTTGTATATTCACAGTTTCTGAATCTGAGGCTTAGTTCTTCGTGGTACGGGTTTTGGGTTCTTCTCCGGATGTAATTTGTTTAGGCCTAAGCCTACGAATTAGGATAAGGGTAAGCTGCACCATCTGATATCACACTGGTTCAAGGTATGAGGACGAAAACTGGGAAAGGTCATGTGGTTCAGCTAGACTATATTATTGACATCCTGGAGATCAGGCCCTGGCCACCATCTCAGTCACTTAGATCACTCCGTACTGTTCTGATTCAATGGGAGCATGGTGATAAGGTTTCTGGATCAACTAATCAGGTAGTGCCTTCACCTGGGACTGGCTCTGGTGTTGGAGATGGTAGGATAGAATTTAATGAGTCTTTCAGGCTTCCGGTGACCTTAACACGGGAAATGCCCATCAAAGGCGGGAATGGCGAATTTTTTCTAAAGAACTGCATTGAGTTTAATCTCTATGAACCACGACGAGACAAAACCGTAAAAGGTCAGCTTCTAGGAACTGCCGTCCTGGATGTGGCTGACTGTGGCGTTCTTAAGGAAAATCTGAGTGTTACCATCCCCATTAACTGTAAAAGGACTTACAGAAACACGGTACAACCACATCTGTTCCTTAATATCCAACCTATTGTGAGAAATCGGACAAGCTCTTCCTCAAGGAACAGCATATCGAGAGAAACTTCAGTAGACAGAAATCACGCAGAATCTGTTTCTGATTTGATGAGTTATGAGTACGCGGAAGAAGCTGAGGTTGCCTCTTGTAGTGCAGATGATTATGTTTCCTCGCGTTCATCAAACGCCATCACTTGTTCAACAGCTGACTCAAATGGCAGTTCATCTCCTCAAAATAAATATGTATGATTCTTGCGCTGCTCCCCTGTTCAGCTTCTAGTTTCTAGTGATATAACTATTTCTTGAGGGAAACTTCAGTTAGGGCATTTCAATTCATAGTTATAACATTCGTGTATTCTAAATGCCATGATTAACTGTTGGGCTATTCACTCACTCATTTGATGCAGAATGAAACCGCTATCATGAACGGTAGTACTGGGGGAGCGAAAGTTGACCTTGCATTAGACCAATGTGTTGCCAAACGGGCTGGGGTGCAAGCCTCTGAATCACATGTGCATTCCACGAGGAATTCATCTCAGTCCTTATCTATTGATTTGCCTTCAGATATTGCATGGATCAAGAAGAAATTCACCTCTAAAAGTTTTAATTCTTCCATTATGGAAGAGACCGGAAAACAGCAGGTTTCCAACACAACCGTTGAACATGACATGTTAGAAGAAATCATTCAACAAAATTCTGGAAGTGCTTTGGATTTGGAGGGTGTGAAAGTTCAGCCTGCTACTGTGGGAGTTCAACCTGCTCCGGAGAAAGTCGTACTCAACAGTCTGATTGTCACAGAAGCCACTCCAGATGAATATTATCACACAGGTGAAAATTCAAATAATCTTGATGACGGGACAATAGAAAAATATAAGAAATGTGAAGAACAAAGATCAGGGGAACAGCAAGAGCAAGAAGTTTGTACTGAACCATTAGGGGTTCTCTCTCAAGGTAATGTACAGAAGCAGCTAAAATTTGAAAGCAGTCTGGTCTCTTTCACCAGCGAAATATTTGCAGTTAATAACAATTATATTGATAAAACCAAAAATGGAAAGTCTGTTCGATCTTCGACGGATTCCAGCAAGAACCATGGATCTTCCAGAAGCAACCATAAATTTGCAACAGATGCTGGACGAGATTTGATAAGCAGTGAGCATAAAGATGCTAAATCATGTGCAAAGGAAAAAGATATTAGAATTCGACATCTGGAACATAGATTACAAATTTTGGAGGCAGAATTAAGGGAAGCAGCTGGTATTGAGGCCAGCATTTACTCTGTGATTGCTGAACATGGAAGTTCAGTGAGTAAAGTTCACGCTCCGGCTAGACGGCTCTTGAGGCTCTATTGTCATGCCAATAAGCAGAATCCAGAATCAGGGAGAGGATCTACAGCGAGAAATGTTGTGTCTGGATTAGTATTGGTTGCAAAAGCATGTGGCAATGATGTCCCTAGGTATGAAATTTATTGAGCTTGGTTTGATTTAGAACTCCAAGTGTCTTGCTGAGTAATTAAATGTTTATCCTATCAGCATCACATCGTGCTGAAAATGGCATGATTTTCATCCCCAGTAGGAGTTACTGTTTACAAATTTGTGCAATTGAGTGATGAACCTCATCTTAATCCCTTGAGGCCTAGTGGTTCTAAGAGTGACAATTGCACTCAAAGGATATGGGTTCAAATGCCCTCAGTGACATGAGCTTGTCACATATGGTTTGCCAAATGTGGCATACCTTACTCTACCGTGGTTTGCAGGGTATTGTGTAAAGCGTTGGGTTTATCTACCTCGGTAGTGTTTCCTACGGTATTAAAATAAAGTAATTTGTGAGCAAGCTCTGTGTTGACCACTGGATGAGGATGCTAATTTATCAATACTGTCGTTTTTTGTCCCATCTACTTCTGGGCCATAACTTTATATTGGCTTCACAGCTTGTCTCTCTTACTTGGCCTGTTTTTGAACAGATTAACATTTTGGCTGTCAAACTCCATGGTACTGAGGTTGATTGTGAACATATCATTTGGAGACAGTCAGTTACCTATATCAAGACCTGACACTCAAAAAGCTGATGACCCTAGCTGGAAGAAGAAATCATCACCACTTAAATGGGAACCCTTTCCTTCCAGAGGCGCAGGAATTGTTATTGCAGACAATCATTGTGACTGGGACAATCCTTCAACTTTCGCAGCTGCACTGGAAAAGGTTGAAGCATGGATATTTTCCCGAATTATCGAGTCCCTGTGGTGGCAGGTAGAAACGTTCAGTTTTTCTGCTTTCCTGAATCTTTTTAAAAAAAATGAGATGCCAAATATGATATCTTGTGAACCAATATTCCTTCTGGTGGCAACTGGCAATATTGAATGCCCATGCGAATTTGTTAGCATGGCTTGGCCTTTTTATTTACGTACGGGCACATACCTATCTCTAGTTCTTTCGTCATATGACAAGAAGGATGATCTTTTAAAAAGTCGTGTCCATTCACCACTATCCCTCATCACAACCTTAGATAAAGATGAACGAATACGGTCACATTCACCACTATCGTGTCCATGGTTTTTTATCATCTAACTATGTTTTCATTTAACCCCTCCAGACATTTACCCCGCACATGCAGTCTGGTGCCAACAAAGCAATCCTTAGAAATATGGATTTACACTTGAGCAAATCATATGGAATTGACGAACGGTGGAGTAGCTCTTCGTTGGAACTCTGGAAACAGGCTTTCAGTGATGCATGTGAAAGGATATGTCCGGTTCGAGCTGAAGGGCATGATTGTGCCTGTTTGCCTGTGCTTTCCAGGCTGGTAATTCTTCCCATCCACTTAAGCCTTCAGTACTGTAGAAGAGGATATACTTTATTAATCTGTCGGGTGTATGAACTTATTCATGTATATGTAGTGATGCAAATTATCGCCCAACCTCTTTCATGACGGTGAATATGACTTGTTTTTTTGAAGAGTAGATAATGGAGCAACTAGTTTCTCGCCTTGATGTGGCTATGTTTAATGCCATCCTTCGAGAATCTGGAGATGAAAATCCAACTGATCCTGTAGCGGACCCCATATCTGATGCTGAGGTTCTTCCCATTCCAGCAGGGAAAGCTAGCTTTGGAGCTGGTGCACAGCTAAAAAATGCGGTGAGTTGTCCCCTAATGTAATATTTGTCTTACCATAAACTCTGTTTGACAATACCTCGTACGTACATCCTTCCTTTTCATTCTGGAAGGATGACCTTCTTCTTTAAAATCTAAATTAATACACGTCATTCTGCTCATAATGTGGTTTGAGAATGACAGATTGGGAGCTGGTCCAGATGTCTCACGAATCTTTTCGGACTTGATGGTGACGACTTGCTTGAAAATGAAAACGGGACAGGAAGTCCCGAGGATGATGAGCGAATACCTTGTGATGCTGCTTCAAAATCTTTTCATCTCCTCAACGCGTTGAGTGACCTTATGATGCTCCCTAAGGATCTGTTACTAAGCCAAACTATAAGAAAAGAGGTTAAACCCCAGATCCTTTAAAGCTCGGTCCACATTAATCGCTGCTATTAATTTCATACCGCTGTCTTCCCCTTTCCGGTGGTCTCAGGTATGTCCTACATTCGGCCCACCAGTAATAAGAAGGATTCTGAACTTGTTCGTCCCAGATGAGTTCTGCCCTGACCCGATTCCGAGAGTTGTAATTGAAGCCTTAAATTCAGAGGTTCGTTTCCTTCCTCATTATGTATGTCCAGTAAACATATTTTTCTATTTGATCATCAAGTTCACCGCTGCTGATCGTGTAACAGGATCCATTTGACAGTGAAGAGTACTCAATCATGAACTTGCCATGCGCAGCCGTGCCTATAGAATATCAGGTCCCATCAGCAGCTTTAGTTAGACTCGTCGGAGCTCGTGTTTGTCATCACGAGCTGACTCGCAGTGGATCTTCATTGCTTAACAAGTCACAGACCAGTGATGATGAACTGGATGAATTGTATTCACCTCCAAATGCCATCATACCAGAGAGCTCACCTTCTTCAGGAACTCCCAATTGGATTAAGAAAGAAAGTAGGAACAGAAATTCTGTGAGGCACCATCTCCTTCGCGAGGTATGGATGAACAGCCAGTAAATACGGGAACTTAATAGATAATTACCAAGGGGGAGAATGACGTTTTAAATCCATGTATATTTATAGCAGCAATAACATCTAGATCCGGCACCTGACATATTTGAGCATCCAAAAAATCCCAAGCATCAGGTTGGGAGTTCGATTTCCACCCACGTGACCACTTAGTGTGCTCACTCGGAACGGAGGATTAGTCTACTGGCTGTCGGCCGGTAGGATACCTCAAGTATGCAAAAAAAAAAAAAAAATCATCTCAGTTTTTTTACTTATTTTATTTTATAACTTTTGTATCCATTCTTATCATTTTGGTGACGTGGATGGCATGGAATTCTGTGTGTATTTTCGAGCTGGTTGTGTTGGGGTTGATATCAAATCAAGTATCTGTATCCGATACTTTCAGGTGTATGTACAGTGTTCAAGAAAATGGTGGGTTGCCCACAGTGGTGGATGCAGGATTTTTCGGAGGAGGGACACGATTCTATTTATGAAATATATTCATAATTAAATAATGTAAATAAAAATAATATATAAAATAATTATAATTAAATTTCTAATTGTTCTCTACATGGTTCATAGTGTGATACATATGCATAGTTCTACAAAAATATCATTTTTTATAAAAATATTGTATTATGAATATACACATAACATAATATAATTCATATACGTATATATAACGTAGTGTAATTTGAATATTCGATTTTATGTATGCAGACTTCCTACAAATATCTTGAATACGATATAACTGACAA
>JAOYMZ010057276.1:0-13340 GCA_025802335.1 Pinguicula primuliflora
ACACACTTCCTCCTATCCCAAATATCAGTATGAAAATATGGTAACCGAAAAATGTAATTTTTTTCTTCCAATTTTTTCTCCATTCTAGATAAATCCTTTTCGAAAATAAATACAAAGAGAGAGCATCGATGAGCTAGCATAAGAGTTGATTTCATTCTTGAATGTGTGTTTGATTTTGACAGTGTTCGAGAATTCGGGATGCGAAAGTGGGATGACCGTCCAGGGTACTTTTTTATTAAAAAAAAAGAAAAAATTCTGCAGGGAAACCGCCCAAGGTGCCTGAGTAGCCGCCAAGGCAGGCCGAACAGGCCAAAGGCAAGGCGCCCAGGCCGAAAAACCGTTGAGGCGGCCACCCACTAGCCTGAGCAGATTCATCCTTCAATACTGAATTTTGAATTCTAGCTCATTTATTAATGAAATTATTAAATTTGAGATATGAGTCAATGTATTTATAGATTGTTTACCTAACTTATGGTTAGGTCCAAGGTTAGTCATAGGCTTTGCTGGTAAATTTCTTACTTATTGTATAAACTATTATTTAAGTTAACATGGGTAGCCTTGTACCAATGAGTTTAATTTAATAAAATATAATACAATTTAGTCTTTAACGTATAAAAATTCCTATTCGAGAAGGCGAGCTTAGGTCGCTTAGGTGTCGCCTAAGCGATCGGATGTTGTCATCCTCCTTGCTGAATTCCCGCTTAGGCTGTCTCGACGCTGATCGATCTGTGATCGCCTAGGATCCATCTATCACTTTCTCAAACACTGATAAAAACTAACTAAATAAAGGAAAGTCACTCAAATTCTTGGATGTTTTGTTGCTACTACACTATAGTCCATACCCATCTTCTTCCATCTATCCTAAAAATTAGCTGATTATGTTGATAGATCAGGTGAGTGAATCATATGAAAAATTTAGTCCATTCCCAAATCTTTCTTTATAGGCAGATCACTCATCCAACCTTCTTTGTCAATGTACGAGCTCCCTATAAAGTATATCAACTCCCCAGAGCTCAAGGTTTTCTCCCAATGCACTCGCCCCATCTTGCTCGATCCGAATCCGTAGCAACTATCTTCAGCAAAGGTTATATTGGTCCTGATTAAGACAGAGCATCAAAAAATAACTCCTCAGGTTTAAGGAAAGAAAACACAATCAAAGAAAGAAATCGTACTCATGGCCGACGAAGTTCCAAGCTGACCATCCTTGAGGTACGATGATGTTCGAGAAAAATGAACGATGGAATATGACCCGTGAAAATGCTTTCCAAGCTCTTCCGAGGAAAGCTTTTCCGATTCCGGTCACCGTGCAATATGCGAAAACAAATCCGCCATTATCAGAAGGACTGCCTCTCGCCTGTGCAGCTATGTAACTTATCCCATTCGGGTTCGAGAGACCACCATTCACTCTTATTCGACATTTCTATGGTCAGACAAAATAAAATATAATCAGTTTTATCCAAAGTATTTCGCTCATTTCAAGTCAATGTAACTAAAATCTATGATCAGTTATGAAAATCAGTAAAAAAATAAAATTTTACTGATCTAAATTAACTGAAAATAATGTTACATCATAATTTCATTCATAAAATCATTTTTTTTACATTGGAAATGATTTCTGCAATCATCAAAACAACAAAACGACTAGATGGAAGTTTGTCCCTCATCCAGTTGCGTGGAGTCGTGTATGACCTCATTTCGATCCATTAGGTGCACCTCATGGAGCTCTAAGCAACGCTCATAGGTTGGATATCTATGGACTGTGGCTGTAGATGAGTTAAAATGTCCTGGAGCTTGGCGGGGTGGCCACTTCGGTGACCTGTCAGGTTTCAGAAGGAACAGACCTCTGGTGCTCTGAATAATTGGATCAGTTTCCTGATGGCACACAGAGGCTCTTGTATCCCTGGAGCAGTGTGATGGGATGATAGCGGGTGCTGATTGAATTGAACCAGTTCATAATGATCAAAGCCAAGTGCCAGTTTCGCAAACAAGTCTGCTTGCCCATTGGAGCCTTGTTTATCAGCTGGACCTTCAAAATGGTGGATGGCAGCACTGTACGCCAGATGACATCCAGAAGAGCTGTACTGGTAGAGTTAGAGGACAGCTGGACAAGAGGGCCACACAGTCAGTAGAATCAGAGTAAAGTGCCAACTGATTGAGGCCCTTTCCTATGCCAGTTGAGTGCCATGTAGCGCTGCCCAGAGTTCTACTTCCAGCGGCGAGCAGATGCCAATGTTACGGGAAAAGCCTAGAATCCAATCCCCAGATGATGACAGGAGGACTCCTCCCACTGCAGTAGAGTTGGACGGAAGGCTTACTGCTCCATTGTAGAATAGGAGGGCCTCAATAGTAGAGGAGGAATCCTCATTCTCGAATGTGTCCTGCTCTTCTCTGGTGTCTTGGCTCCGAGTAGATTGTTTGCTGAAGACTTGGACATGTAATCTGAATGCTGCCTTAATAGTTGCACTTACACTTGAAGGGTTAGCAACAAAGTCCTCATGAATTTCCTTGTTTCTTACCTGCCAAGTCTTGTCGCAGATGATAGCAAATAAAACTGGCATTGTGAATTTCCATGTGAGCAATGGAAGCGCAGGTTAGTGAGCAGCCATTTAGAGGGCAAGGTTTCTGACCAGAATGTAACAGGGAACGATATGTCTACAGAGAGCCATATCATTCGGGACATCGAGCAGTCACGTAATACATGGAGCATCATTTTGTCTTGACCACAAAGATGGCAGTAAGGAGCATCCGTCATCCTTCCCCTGTATTGCTCAGATTTAGTCCACAGAAAGAGTTTTATCCGCTCAGCAGCACCTAGTTTCCAGATCAGACTCCATTCTCGGCTGGCAGGATTCCAGGCCTCAGAGAAGTATGCTTCGTATGCAGATTTGTTGGAGAAACAGCCCTTCGCATCCCATTTCCAGCTTATTTTGTCCTTGCCAGCTAGTCTGTGGGGTGCAGGGATTGATCTGAGTTCCTTCAGCCTTAATTCCGGCAGCAACTCGTTGAGTGTTTGCTAATCCCAGTCACCTGCTAGAGAAACAAATTTGCAGACTTTCTCATTCAGATTAACAAAGGCAGAGTCACAAATTATAGAATCCAATAAGGGAGAATTAGAAAAAGTCCAAGTATCAAGCCAGAAAGAAACTTTCTGTCCATCCCCTACGATCCAGCGAATGCTCTGAAGTGTGAATGGCAATAGCTTCTGTATTTGGTTCCATAAGTGGGAACCGACTTTCCTTGGAGTAGGTTGACGGATTGAGAATTGATCTAAGACGTACTTCGCAAAGAAAACTCGCTTCCATAGCTTGTCAGAGTCTGAGATAAGGTCCCATGATAGTTTCAATACAAAGACGAGGTTAGCATCATGTTGCATGCGGAGACCCAAACCACCACAATCCTTTGGCTGGCATATATCATGCCAGTTCAAGGGCTCCTTTCCCCTACTCCCTGTTGGATTGCCCCATAAGAATCCTAGGATAACCTGATCCAGGTCAGTACAGAGCCCTTTCACTAGGACAGTTGATTGCATATGGTAAGAGGGGATGCTGCAAAGTGCAGCTTTGCAGAGTGTTAGACGTCCTGCCAGTGATATCCTCTTAGGATTCCATCGCTCGACTCTTTTCCTTAGGTTGATCAAAAGCCCCCCATGCATATCCTTTGAAACTCTTTTGTGAAGAATTGGCACACCAAGGTATTTGCCAAGATCAATCACCTGTCTAATGCCCAATTCAGCACTGATCCTACCAGATGTGTCTGCAGGCACCTTTGGAGAGAAGAACATGACCGATTTTCTGGTATTTACCATCTGGCCCGAGAACCTGGAGAAATCCATGAGAATTTGCTCCATAATAACTGCTTGGGTCTCAGTTGCTTCCCCAAATAAGACTAGATCATCTACGAATAACAAATGTGAAACTGAATACCCGTTCAATCCAAATCTCAAAGGCTTCCATTCACCACGAGAAACAGAACTGTCAATTGTCTGCGAGAGTCTCTCCATACATAAGATGAAAATGTAAGGTGAGCACAGGTCTCCCTGGCACACTCCGCGACTAGGCTTGAAGTCCTCTCCCTGTATACCATCCACAACAATCTCATGGTGCTAGTTTCCAAGGAGTTCTGCATGACTGAGAATAGAAAGGAGGGAATTCTGGCATTGTCCAGGGTGTCCTTAATAAAACTCCAGTTCATCTTGTCGAATGCCTTAGTCAGATCAATCTTAATGGCCATTCAGCCTTTCTTAGCATTGCACTTTCGCATGGTATGGATGGCCTCCTGAACCACAATAATATTCTCAGTAATATTCCTTCCCTTCACGAAGCCAGATTAGCTTAGGTAGATGAGGATAGACATCACCAGTTTCAACCGATTGGCTATAACTTTGGAGATTATCTTTGCGCTCATATTTATCAGTTTGATCGGTCTGTAGTTGTCAATCTGTGATGGGTCTGTAACTTGGGGACCAGGGTGATCAATCCCTTGCTCAATCTTTCATCCATCATCCCCTTACTAAAAACCTCCAAAGTCAGCTGGAAGCCGGAGTCTCCCACAGTTTTCCAATTGTCCTAGTAGAAACTGACTGAAAAACCATGCGGGCCACTTGCCTTCTTTCTATACATGCCAAAAATGGCTTCCTTCACCTCATCACCCGATACCAGTTGAGCTAGGTATTGCAAATATGTTGAAGATATAACGAGGAAACTGTTCCGATTATGGTACGAAGGGTGGATGCATTATTCATTGTCAGTGCCCAGTCTAATAATTCATAGATGCTGTTAACGAGTGCCCAGTCTAATCATTCATAGATATTCCCCCTTTTCCAAGTAAATTTCAAGCTAGTGAAATCTAGTTCACTCATCTGCGCGTAGTCCATCCATGAGTTAAACCTTCTGTCCCCATGAGTTTTCCGCCCTCCCACCTTATCTGAGTAGCTTAGGAACGAGTCAAAGTCACCCAAACACAGCCAAGGTCCATCCAAGATGACTGCAATTTCAGAGAGCCCCTCCCATAATGATCGCCGAATCTGGGGGTCCGGCGATCTGTAGATCATCGTGGTGTAGAAGAATAAGTTACCAGGAATCTTTACCTTGAAAATGATGAACTGCCGATTGACCCACAAAACCTCAATGTCAAGGGAATCGTGCCAAATTATCCAGATACCACCGGAATAACCTTGTGCTTCCACTATAACAAAATGACTGAAGCCACCCCCAATTTTCCAAATGATGTCGGAGGCATCCTCATGACTAGCATGCGGCTCCAGAATTACACTTAACTTCAAACCATATATATGGATAAAGGAACGAAGCGTGGAAAGGGTAGTGGCATTTTTTAGCCCCTGGCAGTTCCAGGAAAGGAATGAAATTTTTGATGTAGTGTTTTGCTGCATTAAAACCAGGGAGAGGTGTAATGTGAGATCGGAAAGCAATCAGAAAGGAGATACCCCTACCTCGATTTCCTCCAGCAATTCTGGGTTAGCTATCTGGTCTGAGAGTTAGGCTTCCTCAGTATCCAGGGCCATTTCCTCCTCAATGATTTCTCCCGGATCGATAACCACAATAGCATCTTGATTCTCCTCAGGTGGTTTATCTTGGAATTGCCTAATCTTCACCATATTCCTGTGTTTTGTTTGGAATTCGCGACAATTGACCATGGTTCGACCTTTTCCTAAACCCAGCTTATTTGCGTCCAACTGTGAACTAGAAATGTTGGGTGAGGCAGGATAAATGCAGTGTGAGCTTCTTGGAGAGCCAGCGGGAGAGTGTCTGCTAGAGGGCCTGTCGGAACTTGGGTGATTATTGCTTCAGATGGGGAGGCAAGCGTGGGGACTGCGAGCACCGATAAATCAGCTTGAATCGATGACTGTGAGGGGATGTTTTTTTTTGTCGAGATACAATCAGAGGGACATCGGGGCTCCCTTCGTTTTACTCCGACCCGGGGGGAGATAGTTCCTGGGCTCTAACGGCTTTCCTTGGTCCGATTTTGCTATTGGAGGGCCCTGCCTGGGCCTGGAAGCCCACAACCTCAGGGTTAGGCTGTAGATCATCTGTCTGCTCTGCAAGAATCTCGAATCTTGAACGGTATGTAAACGGTTGGGCCGACTTACCCTTAACATTTGCCAGATTGGGGGCACTCACTGTTCCAGATGGACCTTGATTAAAGGAACGATGGCCTCTTTTTTCTGCTACTAACCAGGGGCCCGGTTTAGTGTAGTCTGTATTCTCCTTACCGTGAAACAATACTGGTGTAGCTAGAGAGTTGACCATAGATTTTTCGAAAAAATATTTCTGACCATTGCCAAGCATATCTTCACGATAATGATGTTCTGATTGGTCCTTCAATTGCTGACCTGGCACCTTTGATTGTGCCGTTGGAATGGGTTTCTCGAAAACGAACTTTGCCTCTGGCACTAGAGAATGCAAATACATTCCTTGCTGGTGGCCAAATCGACCACACCCAAAGCATACTAGATCGAGGTCTTCATACTGGATCGGGTACCAATGCCCATCTACCGTAACATTCAGAGTTAGCAGCTTCCGAAGGTCCAATCTCAGTGCAATTCTCACAATCTGACCTCTGTTCCGGGACAAGGTGTGGCTATCTGCTTTTATGTAGATTCCGATAAAGGAAGAGATCACCTGCAATAATGAAGTCTGGTAGTAATGCATCGGCAAGCCTGGTATGCGGATCCAGGCAGCAACAGCTTCAATGTGATCCGATTTTGTGTCGAAATCTCTGTGCCAAGGGAACACCCGCATTACTCTACCATTTACCGACTGAGGGCCCTCAAATGCTCTATCATAGTCCTCCTTGTTGCTCAGATTAACCTGGTAGAAACCGTACGCAATGTCAATCAGTTTGATTTCTCCTTTGGGGGCCCAGAGGGACAATAGTCGTTTTTGTAGTGCCTTGTAGCCAAGATCCATGCCCAGGGGGCGGATAATCAGGGTGGTAGCCATTCTTGTTGCAAAATGGGAGTGAACAGATTCAGAGAAGTTAATTACTGGTCCAGACTCACCCATTGTGATCTCAACATCACCAGGCTGAAGAACGATTTCCTGCTTGGAGGCCACGTCGTCGTTCACCAGTGTTGAGCGAAAGGAGAGAGGAGGCAGAAACAGAAGCACCTTTGGATCTTGGGAAGGTTGCTCCTTCCTCTGTTCACTCTCAGCAAGACTTTTACGAGGCAGATCTGAATCCCCCTCCATCGAGGTGTTCATGTCTGTTTCCTGAGCAGGAGATGCAATGACCGACTTGTTTTTCACTTTCTTGGTATTGACCTCCTTCCTCAAGCTTAGGAAAGTCACTCAGGGCCGGAAGGCCTTTGTCTTGACCAAACATGAAGTAGAGGTGGTGAAGTGCACAATTCTTTAAAGAGAAGGCAAAGAAAAATTCGTAGAGAGAGAAATTAGATAAAACGATCCTTTTTAGTAGAATACTTTTCATAAAATCATTTTCCAGGGGGCAATATGAGGTATTGAATCCACGACCCTAATGAGAATCTAATATCCTACAAATGCTAGACCAAAAATTATTCTTAGAATTTTCATGGACTTTAATTAAAGACCAAGAGAATCACAACAAAACAAGCCATGCTTGATGCGACAATCTTCATATATAGAAAACATATCTAATGCAATCAATGTTGGATACAGAGAGAATTTTATTAGGGATGACGTATGCAAAAAACCTACTTCAAAATTAAACACTTAAAATAATGTTTTTAGTAGAAAATATGCCCTGTCCATTGTTTTCTTGCACTTACGAATAAGTGTTCTAATAGTCGTTGAATGGTCGTTCGATGGTCATGAAGTCGCCAACACTTAAACGATATAGGCGTCCGTACTAGCAATTTAGGTGCCCGTATAAGTGACATGTGTTGAGGTATTTGTCTCATACCAGTTGTGAAATATTAAGTGAACTAGTTTAAATAGAAATTGTGGGAAAAATCTATTACTTTGGGCTCAAGATTTTAATAGTGACACCCACATTCCTACCAAATTAACCCCCACGCACACCTACACACACGAGACACGAACCGATCTTAAACGGTCGGGCTCGCTTCTTTTTTATGGGCTCGTGACCCGAATGTTGGGCCGACCTAGTTTCTTTCATCTTTCTTCTAAATTATATTATGGTATCGGAGCCGATAATGGTCTAACGACTGGAAAAATAAATATGGCATGTATATATGCTTCCGCTCTTCTAAAAAATTCTTCGGTGTGACGTTCAAGTCCGACGGAGCTTGCTTAGTCCGGCTCGAGAGGGAGTGATGAAGTATTTGTTCCATACAAGTTGTGAAACCTTAGGTGGACTAGTTTAAATAGGAATTATGGTGAAAACCTATCACCTTTGGATCAAGGTTTTAATGGTGACACTCATATTCCTAACAAATTATCTCCCACGTGCACCTGCACATACGAGACTCGATTCGATCGTAAACGGTCGGGCTCACTTCTTCTTCATGGGCTCATGACCCAAGTGTTGAGCCGACCCAGCTTCTTTTCCCTCTGTTCTAAATTCTATCAACATGATCATATACTTAAACGAGTGCCTAACTCCTTGGCGACTGCCATCTAAGTTCTTCCACAAAAATATATTAGTCCACCAACTACATAACCAGATAAGAATATGATACCACCTCCATTTATTGTTACCTCATAAATGGATTGACCACCTCCAAAGATAAAATCAATGGATCCTTCAATTGTGCATTGCCTGAAATAATGTCTTCCAACGTCATCTAACAAGGTGTCCTGGAAACCCAGGAAAGCGCAGCTATAGAAAGCCGATCTGTCGCCGGAGATCTTGGCCGCCACAGCCGGCTTCACCGGATTACCAGTGTTCGGCGGATAGTTGTAAGAATTCTGGGGAACAAAAAAGAATGAAATCTTTAGTAACATTCCATATAAATGTATGGAGGGGCTTGTAATGTAATCCCCATATATATACTTCTTACAGCAAACGTAATCCCAGATACAACAATATCGCTAGCCAACGACTCAAACGTTGCCGAATCCAACATGTTGTCATGTGCACCCCAAACTACTTTGGTTCTTCCCATGCCGTCACCTTTGAGATATATAAATGGCTTGTCTGTTGGGATTTTAACCTGTTCACTGACTTAACGAACAAAATAAATACATAATACAAACTAGTGGAACAGAAAGAATCTTTTATTTTTTTCATTGCATTCAATAGCAATACTTGTAAACTCCAGCTCTGACGATGATGCTGATCCAGTTCTTGTTGTATGAAGGCACAGAATCTATGGCGGATTGGATCGTCCGAAACCTCCCGCCGCCTACGACGTAAGTCGAATTACCGTCGGATCCTACCGTTGATTTTATGAGGGTGATGGAGAAAAATGTAACTGTGAATATTGACGGCCAGAATCCAGCCATTGATCGATGGCAGATTACTTGAAAAAATGTTTGGAAGTTTAGCGTACTAGAGTTAGAAGGAACGAAGAGCAGACAGGAACATAGGCTTATAAATGGATTTTAATACTGGGAAGGAATTAACATAAATTGAATGCTTTTGACAAAGATTCGTTTTCGTATACACCCAAAATTATAACTTTGTTGCCTTTTTTTACCGAAGTTCCCAAGTTTTATGGAACTTTCGACTACAAGTAATAAAATTTTGAACCCAAACCACCAGATTTCATAAAGAATAATATTATGTTTTTTATAAGTTTATCAGGTATCGAAGCTGTTAATTATTTGGTTTATAGACTCACCCGTTTAGCTGGTAAATGAAAAAGAATAATATTATGTACCTATTTTTTTTATACAAAAATTTGACGCAAAAGTAAATTTGGTTACATTCCGTCATCGCCGTCAGATATGACACCATCGATGAAAATTGATAAATCGCTGATAATTTCTTTTCACAATAGGGTTAAAAATTACTGGATAATTAGTCAGGATTTAAAAATTACTGGATAATAAATCATCATAATCTTATCGGAGTATGTGAATTTTGATCGTTGATATATTAATTTTCATTAATGGTGTCAATTTCGGTGATAATGACATGATGTGATCGAAATTTATTTTATGTAAAGTTTTTTTTGTCAGTGAATTGGGTATAAATAACACTATTTTTTGACAACGTATGACACTCTATCGAGGTAGTCAAACCCAACTCCCTACCGTAATATCTTTCAAACTACGGTAAATAGGTAAATTACACTTGCAAGCTATATGTGACAGACTCATATCACTGATGGAATTTGAACTCATAAACTTTAAATGCAATTGTACCCCCCCATAACCATTAGATCAACCCCTCTTTGACATGATACAAATAACACTATTGTTTCATAAAATTTTGTAAATGATATAACTCACTCATTATTACACATTATTTTTGAGCTATTTTTTCGGGTAGCGAAATTAAAATGTAAAAATTCCGATGAATGCCTTTTACAACTTATACTTTTCTACTGGTATATTTTTTTGTTAAGCGACAATTGTATTAAAAACATTTTAAAGGTTTATCTGTACAACACGGACTTTCCCGCCACTCTTGCTCGTCAAAATATACTTACAAACCGAGCGACCACATATACCAGTTCGTTGGTGACCATATGGATCCCCAAGCTTAAAATATAGGGCCATTCGCTTTAACCTTATGAGAAATCTGTTTTTGAAAAATTACATTTAAAAAAAAAGAATTGCAAATGTAACCTTCATCTTTAAAAATAAATCAAAAATTGAATATATTTTAGTTTACGACTAAACGGTTACTACTAAACAACCAGCTAATTTAACCACACTCATTCTCGCCAAATCCATCTACAATCGTACGGAAACACGGTGACCGGAAAATTGAAAACCTGCATTTTTTTCGATTTCGTTTTTCCAATTCTTCACTCTTCCCGGCTCAACGACTGGTCCGAAAACGTATTCAGAGAGAGCGAGAGAGATCATTGACGGGCCCAGCGTGAAAAGGGTGCATTTTAAGCTGGTTTATTTGTTTAAGGTGCGTTTGACTCCGAGTTCTGGCTGATTTATGGCACTATCGTTACAATCGAGAGATTGGTCATGCATTTTCTTGTGAGATTTATACTTCCGTATGATATTTACAGTTGGATCGCTTTATTACATTGTAAGAATGAGAGCGTAAATGTGAATGGATTGTTTCGTATCTCATGCGACTAGTTGTCGTTCATTCATTCGGTCTTAGCACGACCAATTTCGTCGTGATACCCGACTCTATGATTTCACCACATTTACATATGTTGCTCATAATTTCGTGTCTCACGCGACTAGTCGTCGTTCACTCATTCGGTCTTTCCACGACCAATGTCGTCGTGATACCCGACTCTATGATTTCACCAAATTTACATACGTTGCTCTGTTTTCTATTGTTTGCAGAAGAAGATGACTTTATTTTATAAGATTGCAAATTTTTTGGAAGTAAAGGATCATCCGGATATTATAGTTGCAGACGTCGAATGTAATTTAAGAGCTGCTCAATTCGAGGAGGACATATTGTTCGCATCTTTGTTAGATCTCATGTACAACAGATTCGGACTCAATAAAGATACATTTGATCTAGTTTTGCAGTATAATCCCAAAAGGAAGTGTGACCATCCTGAGTCTACAATTTTCTTGCATAATGACGGCGATGTTTTTTGGAATTTTTAGGCCAACGTGAGAACGAGAATTCAATGAGACACACTTTGGAAGTTATTTTGCGTCCTAAGGAGAACCCGTATGGCGAGCAGGTTGATGGAAATTTCGACAACAATTGCTTCGGTCCCGTGATTAGAATTGAAAATCGGGAAACTCTGGATATATCCCCCGATCTGTGGTGCGCAAGAGAGTTGCCCACCACACACGAAACAAAAACGTCGAAACTTGGATCTTACAAGCCAGGATGCTGGGCAAGTATGCTCCAGTCTGATATATGAGTCTCAGCCTCTGGATGATCCGATACTTGAGTCTCCACCTCTGACTGATCCGACGATATGTGAGTCTCAACCTCTGGATGATCCGAGACATAATTCACATTCATACAATGATCCTATAAACGAGTTTGAGTAAGTATTAACAGGTGATGAGTTAATAACGCCACCCGTTGATACGTTTGGGGATGGATCAGACATCCATATAGATAAATATTATGACTCTAAAGAGCAATTGATGAAGAAACTGATTGCCACTGCGTTTGATGGTAATTTTGAAATTCGTACTAGAAAATCCAACAAGTCTTTATTAGTCGTATGCTGCGTCGATCAAAACTGCCAATGGAAGGTTCGAGGGGCGAAAGTTTGTGATGAATCAGAGTATTTTACAATTCAAACTTACAATAGAGATCATAACTATTCTCTCGAGTACAAACATGCATGCCATCGACAGGCGACGTCTGCCGTGATAGGGGAACTTGTTGCTCCTCAAATTAACAGTGTTGGGAAGGGACTTGCTCCTAAAACAATCCAGTCACTAGTTCGCACGAACCTCAGAGCACAAGTAAGTTATGACAAAGCTTGGCAGGGGATGAGACGTGCTCAAAACATCGTTCGAGGTTCGCTCGAAGAAAACTACAGCAAACTTGCATCCTACTTTTATCTCCTCGAATAGTCAAATCCAGGGACCGTAACTCACATAGAGGTCAACAGTAACGACATATTCCTGTATTGTTTTTTGGCATTCGGGGCTTCGATAAGGGGTTACGCCTTCATAAGGAAGGTGATTGGGATTGACACCACCTTTCTGGAAGGTAAATACAGGGGAATAATGTTGGTTGCCACAGCACAGGACAGTGAAAGCAAGTGTTATCCACTCGCTTGGGGAATTATTGATTCAGAGAATGGATCTTCGTGGACGTGGTTCTTATCAAAATTGAAAGACATCATTGGCGATACCGACGACCTGGCGATAATATCGGACAGGGCACTTAGCATTGCAGCAATGATGAGAGTTGTTTTCCAGAATGCCCATCACGGTATTTGTGCATGGCACCTCGGGCAGAACTTAAAGCAAAATTTCAAGTGTGGAAGCATTATCAGATCGTACTGAAAGGCTGTCAATGCGTACAAGGTCGAAGAATTAAATTGTTGCACGGCAGATATCGTGTCCATGTATCCTTCGGTCGTTACGTACCTCGAACAGGAGGTTGGCCATTCGAGATGGGCCAGGTGCCACTACCCACGGCGAAGGTATGACATCACGACGACAAACATTGTCGAATCAATAAACTCAGTGTTAGGCCATCAAAGAGAATACCCAGTTACTGCCCTACTGAGTGTAGTAACAGAAAAAATGTCACAGTGGTGGAATGAGAGACGTCAGCAAGCTGCGTCTGGAAACAATCCCCTCTCAGCTAGA
>JAOYMZ010057287.1:0-13340 GCA_025802335.1 Pinguicula primuliflora
ACAGTGCATTGTGCGTGCAGATGTAACATAAAAGAAAAATAGAACAGGGACAGAATTACTCCCTCATGGACCATGGGTCGAACTAGATGCACGGGCTGGATTTAGGGCCCACTCTCAACAAAAATTCTTACAAGAATGTTCTACAAGTTCAATCATATGATTGCTCCTAGTAACACTGTCGGATTTGTAGTAAAAAGATAGAATTGACTCGACCAAGAGGTATGATCCCTTATTAAGGTGAACTAAGGGCAAAATAAATATGGTGATTAAGCACTGTTCGTTCTATTAGAGATGGCACTCGCTTAGCGCGTCTAGACAATGAGCGGTTGTGCTCTACCCTACCCAAATATTGCATAAACATATGTTTAGGACGATGTATTAGTGCCTAGACCACGCCAACTTTTTAGAATACTATTTCTAACTATACTTTCTTATGGAAAATCCCATATGACTACTATTGAGTTTCTAGACAATAGCCTACATGCCCTCCCTAGGCCCCCTACCACCCCCCACCCCACCAACCAATAATGTAAATGTGGACAAGCAGTATGTATAAAGTAAGATTAGATTGAAGCAAATAGGGAAACCATGTTTGTGTAATGGTCCACCTTTTTGAGAGAGAAATATGATAGGAACAAGTTTTTGGATGGTGATGAACAAAAACGAATGAAGCTTTTGCTTGCAGAAGAAAAAGGAATCTTTGTGCAGAGAGAGGGAGAGGGATGGAGATGGACAGCAGATGGAGAGTAGAAAGCCAAACAGGCAACATGCAGGAGATGGACACTTCTCTATCCAACTCATTAATAATCTCATTGTCTCACTACACAATCAAACCAGATTCTCATCTACCCCCACCCCCACCCCCCACCTCATAAAATATTCACTTTGACAAATAAAAAAAAGGGTTCCATGTATGGGGAAATCTTCATGTCTATAATCTTGACGTGTACAACTCGTGTACAATTTGTGTGTGGTATCATTCGTTTTCGAAATTGGTTGCACCATTACATAGGAGATGGAAAGTCTCATGTTCCGCTACGGTTCAAACAACTTCATCACCGGAACCGTGCCGGAACATGAGATTTTTCATCTTCTATGTATAAATTTTTCAATTATGCGACCAATTTCGATAATGAATGCTACCACATACAAATTATACACGTCAATATTATACACGTCAATATTATACACGTCAATATTATACACATAAGCTCTCCGTCAATGTATACCACTTATGTTGTGGGTGGGTTTGCACTTTCGATTTATCTTTTGGTCGAATCGAAGCCACTTCTGGTGCCTTTGGTACCTGTCCCCTTATATCCTTTTCACTGTTGTCATTGTCTGCGAGAATCTCTATCTGTCTTCATTGCTTTATTATTATTGTTTTGTTGTTATGCAGCCAATGCAATTCTACTTTACCACCCCTTTTACCTAAGCAACCTACTCTCGGTCTCAACTTCTGGGCACCGGAGCACTTTTACAGCCTTTGCAGGCTCAAGCATCAACTTTTACTCAACAAAATTTACTAATCACATTTCACACAAAATTAATATAATTAGATTTTTGATTTTCGAAGTGATATATCTCCTATCCACAATCATGGGTACTCGATTTTAATCTAGTTTGCTCGATTGTAAATTTAGCCTCTTAACTCCCTTAACTCAATTTTCATTTTTCCGTTTTTTTTTATTTAAGTGTTTAATTCTTACTAAAATGTAATAAATTTTAAAAATTAAAATATTAAAAATGTTAAACTCAATTCTAAAATGTTAAACCACCAAAAAAATTAAAATCATACTCTATAAATCCTAAATACTAAACCATATTTAAAAATATTAATTACGGCGACTTCAGCACCGAAAAACTAAAATCAACTATATAAACTATAAATATTAAACCGTATTTAAAAATGGTAATTGATCCGTGCCGAAAAATTAAAATTGTACTCTATAAATCCTAAATGTTAAACTGTATGTAAAATGGTAATTAATATGCCGGTGTCACAACCGAAAAACTAATCTATAAACCCTAGATGCTAGACTGTATTTAAAAATGGTAATTAATATTATGGGTGTTTCCCCGTCGAAAAATAAAATCCCAAACTGTACAAACCATAAATGTTAAACTTTAATTAAAAATGAGATTCAATATTACGGTGGTTTCGCTGCCGAAAAACTAAAAACTCAAATTTAATAAACTCTAAATGCTAAACTTTATTTAAAAATGATAATCAATATTACGGCTGCTTCGTCGTCGAAAAACTAAAACTCTAAGTGATAAACCAAAATATAAAAAATCTAAATGCTAAACATTATTTAAAGATGACAATTAATATTACGGCGGCTTCGCTAACGAAAAACTAATTCCTTGAATGATAAACTCTATTAAAAATATTAATCAATATTAATTAAAATTAATTAATAATTAATAAACTTTATGCGCATTTTTTTCACAATAGATTTATGGAGCTAGTTAATTTTAGTAGAGTAGGTTAGATTTGTAATATTAGCCATTAGACTATTATAATTGAGCATATTAAGTTAAAATTGAGTAACCTATTATTGAGAATAGGAGAATTCTCGATAAAATATACAATAATATTAAGCGATTGTTTATTAGTAGGGATGTCATCAGTAGCTAATTTTACATCAACGCGTAACCTCGTCTGAAACCAAATGATGAGTTTTAATTAAAAAAAATATTAGTAGGGATGAATTAGATATAGAAAGATGAGATTTAGTTGGATTAGAAAATCTATTATGTGTTTAATACGCAGTAATACATAAAATTTTAATATTTTCGAGTACAGTAGGATTTTGAAATTTCATGTTCAGTAGCTATGTGAATATATTAAAATTTATATGAATTTATATTCTAAGGTGGATGTGTGGTCGCACGAGATTAAACAAGATTCTAAATGAGGTATTTAGAGAAACACTAGGTGTCGCAACTATAAGTGCCAAACTACGGGAGGGAAGGTTGCGATATTTTAGACATGTACGTCGAAGAAATTTGGACGACCCAGTCAGGAGAGTCAAAGGATTACAAGTCGAAGGCGACGAGGGCGAGGAAGACCTAAGAGGACATGGGATGAGCAGATCCGATTAGATTTAGTAGGATTAAACCTCTCTGGGAACATGACCTCTAATAGGACGAGTTGGAGACGTCATATTATGGTCAAGGATATTGTATGACTATATAGAGTAGTATTTCCTTATTTGACCTCTAGTGTGGTAGGACGAGTAGGCAGTTTTTATTTTAATGTAATTATTTATTTATTTTTATTTTTTGAGCTAGGGTCTCCACGGAAACAATCTCCCAATCCTGTTGAGGAGTGGGGATATGATTGCGTACATCTTACCCACCCCAGACCGTACCTAAGGGCGGAATTTACTGGGTATGTTTGGTTTGGTTTGGTTATGAATTTACAAAGTTATCCTTTATTTTTAGTTAAAATAATAAATTCAAAATAAAAATAAGAATAAAAATTAATTTTTTTATTTTTTCGTCAATTCTTCATCGAACTCTCAGGTAGAGGTGTTTTCATTTCTTCCAAATCCGAAATATTCAAACCTAATACACGATGATTATTGGTTATTTTTTTGGTTCAAATTGAATTAAACAAATATAATTAAAAAACGGAGAAAAAAATATATTGCACGTAAAAACATTAATAGTAATTATATTTAGGGTGATTTGTTACTTAAAATCGAAATTCATTATTTTTATAGTGAAAAATTAATAATTTCAACTAAAAAATTTGAACTTTCTCACTAAATTCCACATATTTTAGTGGGAAATTTTTTTTCATAATATCTCACATTTTCCTAGGTCAATACATTTGATCACGAAAAATATTTTTCTACCTATCCCAACTACTAAATAATTGATTTAGTAGGATAATTTTATCAAATCTCACTAAATGCCTGGTACTAAACGGACCCAAAGTGTACATAATATTAATTTACATAATTACGTAAATCCAATAAAATATATACACGTGACCCTTTTTTTTGAAAATTGAAATGATATATTAATGCTTAAAGGATTACATATGTGCAAAAAAATAAAAACATGTGAATTCCAAAACGTGCAGTTTAATGTGAAGGCGCAGTTACCATCCGTTTTCACTGCCACAATTGTGTTCAATGGTCGTTTAGTCCAATACTCACTCCACTCCATATTTTGGGACATTGCTACAATATGCTTCTATAAGATCACCCACCATTCGTTGTTATCTTCTGCCTACAGTACAATAACATAATCAATAGTACAGTTAGTGAAAACATGTAGGTAGAATGAGAGTTAACTTACCAACGAATCTAGATGAGTGCAAGGTCCTACGTCAATGGTCCTTGGGCTTTCACAAATAAAATTATTATCTTGATTTTCCATCGAAGCCTATGATCAGCAAATCATTAAGCAAATTGAGATCGATAAGTCGTTGCATTCAACCTCTATAAAACATGATTTGTTCAATGCAAAAGCAAGTGTATTCAATGTTAAAAGATTAAACCTTTATAAAAAATGATAGAAATCCGAGCTATATAGATTTCAAGAAGATGTGATGCATGTGATTATATTGACAAAATCAAGTAGAAAACAAATAAGTATGAGTTTGCACCCTTTATGACCATGAAATGTTGGTGCATAATAAATCAAAGTTGAAGAGTTCAAACTAAAACAGTTCGATGGGAAGGTATTCGAATAGAAGCTAAAATAATTCATGCTACCTTCATGTAAAACTCACAAAGAGGTCATGAATAAAAGATGAAAGCATTGTTATGCAAAATTCGAACAGAATTATCAAACGCCAATCTATGCAATAAAATTCATCTATAAGGAAAATCCATAGATATGTGTTTAGCCAAAATTATAAGATAAAAACAATCATGACCAAAAAAAGAAGATAAAGACAACAAACCAAAGGTAGCGGTTCAGTACCAAAATTAGCACAGAACATGTGATCAAGGAGCAGACAGAATATAGAAATGGCTAAAGCATGAAGCGAAAACAATTGAAGAGCACACTGAGTTGCTATTACCGAAGGCATGCCGAAAATTCAGGAAAATAGTGACTTGATTTCGAACTATAACCAAAAAAATAAAAACAGTTAACTCCATCAATATGAAAATAGTAATTCAATCTGGAATTTCAATCCAATGTGAAGAAATACCCGAAGAATGGCAAAGCGAAGACAATACAAACAAAAAGAACCCACATTTATCAATGTTATATGGATAATGGGAATGTAAGTGATAAATCCATATCATCAAGACTTATCGATAACAAACCAAGAGAATCTAAAATAGGGTAGGGAGATCATCGAAAAGAAACTGAAACCTGAAATTTCTGTCGATTTTCAGAGATCTGAAACGTAAATGGTCTGAAATCTCCCCCGATTGGCAGCCGCATTCGTATATTTGCAAATGATGTGGATTTTCTGAGATCGGCAAATTAGGTGGGCAGTTCGATTGCGTTGAGGTTGAGGTGAGCAGTCGATCGCCGAATGGGGTTAAGCTGAAGCAAGAGAAGACGCAATAAAAATTAAATCTTCCAGCAATTTCGTGAAACTATCGAGAATATGGATAGTGTCCGATCAAATCGTGACTTCATCGGGTCCGATTTTGTGGGGAGAGGATTGAGAAGAATATTTCAAATCACGGAGAGGATTGTTCAGAACCGGGAGAGTGGAAACAAGTGCACTTATCGAAGATCGAGATTTTTTTTAAATTTAATTATATTGATTGAAGTTTTAATAATATTATATTGATTGAGGTTGTGATAATATTATATTGGTTCAGATTTTAATAATATTATATTGAAGGAGATTTTAATAATATTATTTTGATTGAGGTTTTGCTAACCTACACCTAAAAAATGTTGATATTGCATACTTTTTTTGGTAGGTAATATATTTATATTGATGTAAAATTATTTACATATTTACATACCCTTGTTTGGGCCTGGTTTGTTCTTGTGGGCTAAATACAATTCATAGGCTCATTATACCATTCACCAAATCCACACACTAAACCCACTTGCCCAAACACCCTTAGCAGTAGCCATGAATTGAGTTGGGTTGTTTCCAGGGCTCGGTATCCGCTTGGAATTTCTTGCTCAAAGATTGCCTGGTTCCTCATCTTTCAAATTGACCAAACCACATGCTCCCATATCACTGGCCAGATCATGCGCAGTTTGGGAGGGAATTGTGATTTTGCCCATATAGGAGGAGCTCCCGCATAGATGATGGCAGAATTTGTGGAAGGCGTAGCCAGCTCAAGCTGCGTTTCCATACATCTTGGGCATGTTGGCAGAAAACAAATAGGTGCTCTATGGATTCGTGTTCTTCTAGGCAGAGTGGGCAGAGGATGCTGTCAACTGGAACCCCACGCTTTGCAAGATTATCAACTGTCGGAACTCGATTCTGAATCGCTCTCCAGCAGAAGACACTGATTTTCGAAGGTATTTTCTTATCCCACACTTTAGCAATTTCTTCGTCCACTTCTGCCACCTCCCAGCTTTCATTCATGATTTGGTTGTAGATCATTGTTGTTGGGTATTTCTGTGTTTGACACTTTGCCACTTCCAGTGATCAGGATCATTCGAACCTGTGATCAGGATCATTCGAACCTGTGATCAGGATCATTTGAACCTGGGGGGTTGTCTGCAACTTCCAGTTATCAGGATCATTCGAACCTGGGTGGGCTGTCTGCAACTTGTCTTTCAAGTTTTGGAGTTGAGTTGATTTATGGTCAGAGCATTGTTGATATTGCGTACTGACCACCTATTGTGCTTGAAAATAATCCAAACTTCGGGCCCCACATACACTGAATTATCTTAAGCCCTGTTTACGCAGAGGTTCTTCTATTTCTTCTTGTACTTCTCTTGCTACTTTTTTCTACTTGTTCTTATTTTTAGAATGTGTGGTGTTTTGCGCAAGTTCTAAAATATAATTACTTAAAATTTAATTTTAATTATATATTATGAAAATAATAATAGATTACCAAAATAACCTTCGTTTAACTAATTAAGAATGAAAATAAAGTTAATTTTTTCTTTTATATGTTTATGAATTTGTCATTTAATTTTTAGAAGGAAAAAAGCATGTCAAGAGGTATTTATTTTTTGAATAATGATACATGTCCCAACACTTTGTTCCTAATTCATCCCTACAAAAATAAAAGATTAGTTATTTAACATACAAAATTCTTAATGATATTTAAATGATAGACAAAACTTGCAAAATTCTTAATTAAACTACATGTAGGGATGAATTAGGGACAAAATGTTGGGACATGTAGCTTCACTCTTAAACAAAACCTAACAACACTCAACAATACCAAAAAAAAAAAACAGTTGAATATGAGTGTGCCTGACAGGTGGGATGGAGGTAGGATAAAGGACAGGATATAGCACTTTTCAACACCCGCCCCCAACCTTCCTTCATTTGGCCCATCCCACCCCTGCACCACTCACCTCCTCGCCTTCTGGGAACTCCAGGATTATTATCAAGAATCTCAACCATCTGTTTCTTCATTTTTTTTTGTTGCCGCGGTTGGATGATCGAATTTTCTTTTACATAGTGATTTTTTTTTTGTATATAGATATGGTATTGATTTAGGGATTTCTTCAATTGTGCATTTTTTTCTTGCCGATTTCGGCGTATCCAAAAACCAAAAGGAAGGGCATAGATGTCTTCCATAGAAGTCGTGGTGGCTCGTGGTGTTCAAGACCTTGAGATCCAAGATGACGAGGTATTGAACAGATTGAAAAAAAACTCGATTCTTTTTTTTTTTGAATCTTGATTTTTTGGTGTTGTTATTGGAACAGCCTTGGCTCTTGAATAAAGATTCTCATTTATGATTGTTTGGATCAGCTTGATTTCTTACTGATTTGACTTGATCTGATCCCGTGTTAATTTTAGTACTGGAGTGATGAATTATAACTTATTTAGTATAATTTATAAGATTCATCCCCTCCACCCCATCCCTTGCCCGCTTCAGGGGATAAATTTAGATGAGTGTTTACTGGTTATTTGGCTGGAATTTTTTGACAATTTTAATTGTGGGTTGTGTTCTTTTGGTGGTAGAAGGGAACGAACGCGACTCGTACGGGAGTTGAGGAAAATGCTTATCATCATGCGGACTGCGCAATATGTTGGAACAAGATTGAGCTTCAAGAGACTGCTCTGGTTAAAGGTTGCGAGCATGCCTACTGGTTTGTCTGAATCGTCATTTATCTAGTTTTGTCTATCTGTTAATTCTTGATGAGTACGGGATATAGATATTACTATTTTGGCTATATGAGTAGGTAATTTAATTCTAATTTCCGATTGTACGATTGTGGTTTGATGCATCTATCTCTATTTGCGTTAAGAAACTTGCCAACTTTTGGTGACTGGTTGTTTATGCTTTTAGTGTGACTTGTATCCTGCGTTGGGCATCGATAAGATCTGAACAGGACAAGGAATTTACTTGCCCGATGTGCAAGAATCCTTTCAAGTTCCTCAGCATTCATCGTACACTTGACGGGCGGTAATGATACCTTGTATCTTATCACCGAGCGGGATGATGTTCTATTGTGATATGTTGATGTGTATCTGACCAAGATTCCACCTTTTTAACAGAATACATGATTACATGCATGAGGAGAGTGTCTGTCTTCTGTTGAGGGCTTCATGGTTTAATCCGTTGGCTGTGGTGGAACTGGAAGAGGTGGATGAAGAAACGGATGATTATTACTTCGAAGGAGATCCTGATGAATTTTACCTTGATCGGTCATCAAGTATCCGTATTGGAAACCGAAGATTTGGTGATAACGGATATGTTCGAGCTGGAAGACAGGAAGCTAGGCCTGCTTACCGCCCCAACGTTCAGGAATCTGGTGCCGCGGGGCCATCTCAGCATCGGATGAAGAAAGTGCCGGGATCAAAGGCAGCAGTTGGGCGGCGTGCCAAACGAACAATGCGGCGTGAAGCTGCAGCAAAGGGAGAAGTTGGGCAATGATGGATTAGAAACCTGACCACACTATATGGTTCCAGGTATGTTGTACAGTAATTACAGTTCCTTCATCTTTGAAATAAGCTACCAGTTTGTGAATTAGTTATTACGAGATTGATACTGTTTTGCTGCTTCTGGTAGCAGTGTGAATGAAGAAGGAATCTGGTAATAATAAGCAAACTACATGCAAAATTCAAGGATGTTTTATTAAATCCTTGTACGTTCATATAACTCACACAGCCAACATACTCACAGGTATAAATGCTCACTATATATACTCATAAAGCGAAAACACACAGGTGCAGTGCTCCATGAAAATGGCCAACATGAATTCGTTTATATGCTTAGCTAACGGGCAGAATATACAAGGAAGCACTGAGGAAAACAAAATGGTTAGCTCCACGAAGGAGATGAGGGCTTATAGAAAAAATCTTGAGTTGTTGATCCATAGTTCAAATCCAGGTTCTGGAGCTGTTCCGTTAACTGAGACCTCCTTTCCTTGAAAAAATCGAGACGTGTAGTCAGCTCAACCAAAGTTGAAAATGCTGCCGATGGATATCTGGGATAATCCATTGCCTGTAAAGCAGATGAACCCATTGTACAGAATCCAAGGAGCAGTGCTAAGGATGTTGAAGAATTTAACTCACTGGTGTGAAGTGTGATTTGCTGTATGTTCATGTTGATTGCACGCCTCAGAAAGCGAGCCGTCGTGATTCTGGCGTTGCTGATTCAGCTGATGGTTAAGCTCAGCCACTTTCTGCTTCAATCTAGCAACATCAGCCTCAGCAAGAGCTATCTCTTCAACCTCAGCCTTCGTCTTATTAACAAAGGACGCATTTCGGCATTAATATTGTTTCGTATTAAGTATATATATAAATAAAACATTCGGTTGGAACCTTGGAATCCATCGTACGAGACCCAGAGAATTGTCCAGAAGACATACTGAAGCCAACCTCCAAAGCAGCTCACAGCTTGCAACTGTTCTTGCAAGCTTGCTACCTGTAGTTATAGAGATCAAGAAGTGCATCAGAAGAGGCTATTAGATTATATGTTCTGATGGAAACCACCAAGACTCCAAAAGCATTCACGAAAAAAGTTGGAAAATCAAAGCCTAACAAACAAATTTTGTTTCGTTTGAGAAAAACAATGACACCTGCATCCGTAGATGCTGGAGTTCGGTGAATTATAGATACAACCACTAAGCTGTCAGGATTCCAAGATCAAGACGAGTAGAATGGTGTTAGTACCGGTTGAACTCAGGTTGGGAGAACAAACCTAGTGAACTTTAAGGGGAGGGAGAACACAACCTTTAGATGAGCTACAAGATAAATTTCATATTTCATAGCTAAAGAGTCTTACAACAATACCTCTCTCTATATAGAGAATACAAAAGGATACAAAATAGAATAATGGGTCTTCCTTGATTGTGGGATATCATCCTTGATTTTGGGAATCTCTCCTTGATTGTAATCTCCTTGGTTTAGGAAGTGATTTGAGGATTTGGATATTGAGTAGTGCATCAATATCTTTAGCCATATAGTCTTGACATTCTGACATAAGCACCCCCAAAAAAGCAGATAGCTTTAACATGGGCCAGGCTTCAAGGGCAAAAACAGTTACCAGGGTGAAAACAGATTCCCAATCACAGGCCATATGCAACTAATCTTTAAGAACCCAAACGGATAGGTAGATAAAAGGAAAACAGAACTAAAACAATGCATGCTGCTTCAAGATTCAGAACAAAGACTTGCATCCTGTCCAAGAGCCAGCCGCTGCTTGTGCAAAGCTTGCTTCCTCCTTTCCAGGCTAGCTTGCAAAATTGCGTTCCCTTTCGCCTAATAGAGATGAGAAGTCCAGATTCGTTTACCAAAAATCATAAGTAAGGTAAGTGTCTAGGACTAGTTGAACACTTCAAACAATTACCTCGTTTGCAATTCTGTGCCGCAAATCATTCTTAGCGATTTCAAGTCTTTGGATGGAAAACCTATTCGGAAAGAGCCGAGTTACAATTCGTTCTGAAATTCAGAACGAATTCGGGCGAAAAGACCAAAAAGCTCTCTCCCCTAAGCACAGCAACACTTTTTGGGAGGGCATTTTAGTAATTTCACCCGAATTCGGGCTGTGGAGTGCTTCCCATTCAGAAACCATGTACTGTCAATATGACAAAGAAAGTGCTAAAAGGCAATGCATTCTATCATGCAATGTTAGCATGCAGCAATCCATCAAGATCAAAGACAATTCATCCTACAATACCTAAGCAATTACCAAGAAAAAGCACAATACCTAAGCTAACTATTGAAAATTGGACATTTGCCCATAATAAAAACGAAGCTAACTATTGAAAACAAATACAAGAGTAGAATTTAAATAATGAGTTTCCAGAACAAGAAGCATCTGCTTATGTCACCCATTGTAGTGTGAAAGGCGGGGAAAGAAACAGCAGGTACATAATTTATAAAAGTTCAGCAGTTTAGACCAAACAAAGTACAGTATTATTTGGAGATAAATCTTACTCTTCCTCGCCAGAAGAATCAATTGATTCAGTTGAAGGACTTTTTCCGCTGCAAACATTAGGAAATCAGGAAATCAGCTTTGCATGATTACGAGAGGCAAGATTTGAATACTGAAAATTTGCAAATTTTATTTGGAGAAAATATGTCAATTCACTAGGATGAAAAACTTACCGTTTTATTTCCCCAAAATGCTGATTTCTTGGAGCTGCCAGTATTAGTACTGGAAATTCTCAGCATTTGCTTTTCAACCACTACCTCAGATCCAGGAGCAGATCCTTGCAGCTCTTGATCTATCGATGACAAAATTTCACCCATGGATCTTTGATACTCATAACCAATTACATGAGCCGAAGCATCTGTAATTTTTTCAAGCGCCTTCAGTTGCGCTAGATTCTCGTTAGCTGAGACGTTTGAAAAGGAACCTGAAGAGGTGTCTGAGATACATAGAAAGTTAGACAAGAAACAGACTGAAGTGGTTCTGTAAGACTTTTTAATAAACCAATACGGAGTATAGGAAAATATATGCTGACGAGATCGAGTTGCCAAAAAAATTGATTGAATCAGGAACTTTAGATGCTGACAGAGAAGAAAAACTTACATCGAAAACATTGACATATTCATCAAGAAGCGTAGTGATTAATGATTATTGCTTGAGCGTGGTTGGCAGCATTGGCGGCAGCAAGAAGCTGAGCTGAATTATCTCCATTAACATTGTAGTCATCCTCTAATTCACACTCACCAGCCAAAAGAGGTTGCAGCAGCAATGGAGCCATACAAGCAGCAACCGCCGATGCTTTCATCCGGTTTTCAGAAGCACGAGAAGAAATTGCATGCATCATCTTGAGAATTCTAATAATCACATCGCAAAGGTGAGATTGTTGAAATGGACACATTCATTATGAATACATAATGCACCAAAATGAATGAAAATAGCAGGAGGCACTTTAGTACAAAGTTACATTATACACATATCACCAAAGCCAAAATCGAAACGTAAACCGGACTACTAGAATCTTGCCTTACACGATAGTCCAGTTTTGTGTATAGAATAATCTATGGAAGACAATAGTAATAAAAATTTAAGTGATTTCTCAATGAAAGTTAGATAGATCTTTTTTTCTTTCTTTACTTCTGCTTGTGATATGCTTATATACTATTAAGGATTGTAACGCATTTTATATTTGATCCTAGATATAACCTCAAAAAAATATGGGTGTAATCATATTATTCAATTTATTTTTGTCAAATAACAGTTAGATTTATAAAGTATGTACCGCAAACATATTCATACAAGACAAGTTCCAGTACCTCTGCAGGAGGCGTCTATTCGGTTCAGGAAAAGCCTCCTGAATGGCAGAACGTATTGCATTCACTTGAGCTTCCTTCGGATCAATTTCTAAGCAAGATAACCACAATAAAAACATGTTACCAGGACACAAACCCTCTAGGCAATTATACACAGACAAACCACAAGAATTCCAAAAAAATAGTAGAATATCTGACGCAATGCAGTGCAACAGGATGCAGGAACAGGTGATGAAGGTAGCTCCCGAATAACATGCTGAAAAAATGGTAGGTTTATTGCGAGTTAAAAGGTAATATAGAACACAAGCATAATTCGATATTGCTGCCACACCTTAACACAGTCCCCAATAACATGGGCACCCTCATCTGGATCAAATTCGGTCTTTCCTGCAATCAAGCAACTTACATGTCGTACATGTTGAGAAGACAAGGCATGCTCACTAATAAATGCTAAGCATGCTCACTAATAATTGCAAGACATGCTCATGTTAAGAAGCCAAAGCATGCTAACTCATAAATG
>JAOYMZ010057298.1:0-13339 GCA_025802335.1 Pinguicula primuliflora
CATCGAACTGGTGTAATTGCCAATCTAGGTTGGCTGCAACTGAGAATAGTACTCGAACAGTATCCAATTTTGCCACTGTGGAGAAGGTCTCCGAATAATCAATCCCGTATGTGTGGGTGTATTCCTTTGCAACAAGTTTGGCCTTATATCGCTCAATAGATCCACCTGCCCTTCTTTTCACCGTAAATACCCACTTGTACCCGACTGGTCTCTTCCCTCTAGGTAGTTGACATATCGGCCAGGTCTCATTTTTCCTTAATGCCACCATCTCCTCTTCCATTGCTTTCCTCCATTCAGGCCTCTCCATAGCCTCTACTTCATTCCGTGGTACCTCATCAGAATAAACCGCCGTAGAAAAGGCCCGTGCAGTCTCAGTAAGGCTCCCCCTGATGAGATCAGCTATAGGGTACTTCTGTGTCCTAGAAATGTGATCGGGAGTATATCTTCTTGGCTTCACTCCCCGGGTAATCCTCTGAGGAAGAACATATTTGGGTGTAATCGGATCCCCTGCATCATGGTCAGTTACAAGGTCCACAGAATAAATCGGATCCCCTGTATCATGATCAGTCACAGATTCCACAGAATAAATCGTATCCACAGAGGGTAAGGTATCACGAGTGCTTACCTGGGTATCCGCTGGAGGAAAGCACTTCATCTACTTCATCTATGTAGTATAGGCCATCCCCTCAGCCCCACGCCCAATTATCTTCCTCGAACGGATATCCTGTAAGAGACAGAAACCAGGATACATAAAAACCACGCAGTTCAATTCTTTTGAAATGTGACTGATAGACAGTAGCTTGTAAGATAATGACGGAACATAAAGACATTTTGACAATCGAATAGACGGTGATATTTTAATCACTCCTGCACTTTCCACCGGCTCATACGTCCCGCTAGCTGTCTGAACCATTTTTTTCGTGGTTTTCTGCACTTCAACAATGTCAAAAATATCATGAGTTATAGTATCGGTGGCACCACAATCGAAAATCCATTCCGCATTTTTCTTTGGGCTGGATTTTCGTAGGATATGGGCCTGAGAATTTTCCAACATCTGATTTGGACCTTTCGGCCCACTAGTTTGCCATCCGGATTGCCCATTTCGGGGCCCAAATCCTGCACAACAGTTTAGTTTCCTTTTGGGCCCTGAACCTGCAAAACAACTGTTAATTCGAGGCCCAGATTTTGGAAAATTCGTCCCTATTTCGTCTTTCCTCTTCGGCCCAAAGCCTGTCCATTCAGTCTCAGTGTTTGTCTCTGTATCCCTTCCACATATATCACTCTCGAAACAATTTTGAAAGAAATATCGAGCATTCAAGATTGGGGAGGTTTCCGGTGAGGTTGTCGACCGTCTCCCCCCCGTGTTACCTGGGCCGTGAATTGGTGTCTCGTGCAGCCGGGTTTTGACGTGCTCGACTCTGATTCTATTCTCTTGCGGGTTCCTACCATGTCCCTGGTTCGCATTCGCAACTTCATCCGTTGGGTTTTCATCTGGTGTAGTGTGACCGCCATCCGTCAGGGCAGCCTAGTCGCCTCTCCTGCCATAACTAGACCGGCCCCCTCGTCGCCCGCCCCAATTGTTCTGGTAATTCCTTAATTTCCAGCAATTCTGTCTCCAGTGACTTAGAATCTGACAGTGGTCACAAAAGGGGCGTCGAAAGGATGATTCGTTGTTGTAGTTCGACATTTCTGATTGGCGGTCCCCTGAATTTGGCTGATTTCCGATCAATTTTGGGTCATGGATTTTGTCTTGAGATGACCCATAGGTTGCAAATCCAGTCCCGATTTTGCCCAATGATGTTGTCGATCCGCCGGAGGCCGCACCGGTCAATTTCCAGATATGGCTGCGTGTGGCTTCCCGTCGAAGCGTTGCATAAGCAACGTCTACTGAGGGCAGAGGTATCTCCTTCAGGATCTCCTGTGTGATTGTTTCAAAATTTTGATGGAGTCCTGCTAAAAATCTGAATAGCCTGTGTTCGGCTTGGATCTGATTATACTTAGTCATGTCCTCCATACACTTCATGGGATTAGGCCGTCTATGGTCAATCTCTGTCCAAAGTGACTTACACAGAGAATAATACTCTTCCAGTTGAAGTGATCCCTGCACAATTCGATCCGCTTTGGTCATTAGATCGAATATTTGTAGACTGTCTTCTCCTACGTTGAAAGTCCGTGCAAGAATTTTCCATAACTCATACGAGTTGGGATAGTATATGAACTCGTTCACCAAGCATTGATCGATGGATTTGGTAATCCATTGAAAGACCTGTGTGTCCTTCTTCCACCACTCTTTATAACCGGGATCATCCTTGGCTGGTTCCCTAGCTTCTCCAGTGATGAACTCCAAACAATCTTTGCCGATCACGGCTAATTCCATCTTGCGGGCCCAAAGTACATAGTTGGTAGTATCCAACTTCTCGTCGATGATGACTCCGGCGTCTCCTTCCTCTTTGGATGACATGCCATCAGTCTGAGACTCCAAAAATTGTGTAAACTGTTAGGATAGAAATTTTTGCACTTCTGTCTGCGGAATCATGAGTTCCTTAGATGCAGAATCTCCACTTTTCTCCTTGTCCATGGCTGTAGATGACGAGATTGGTTTATAAACCTGCTCCGATACCATGTTTATTTGGTGATTCGTATGGATTTGAATAAGAACACAAGGATTTTATGTGGTTCGGGAATTCTTTACTCCACAGGAGAATTTTCTCCAGTTTTCTGCTTCTCTTTTTCTTGTTTTTTTCTCTTCTCACGGGAGATACAATATATAGAGGAGGTTAGGGGTTAATCACGATCCCCTCAATCTCCACAATCCCTAATCTGCGGGATTCTCTAACTCCTAGATAAGATAAAGATTTATATATTATCTTTACCTTATTTACAAACTTTTATTCCTTATTGATCCCTTTCAACACTGATATCTTTCAATTTTACTCTCACGGTATAATTTCGTTGGCTAGAGTGTGATGGTTTCCTTTTAATCAGACTTACAAGTTCGATCCAAGTTATGATGTCTGATAGTGTGATTCTGTCCATTAGCAATGGGGAGACGAAACAAACGTCGGGATCTTACCAGCCTGTTTGGATGTCTCATTGGATTAAGACAAGTTCTACAGACAGATATCATCATAGTGTTGATGGGTTTCCGAAGGGTATGGAAGCTTCTACATCAGCCGATGAAGGTGGAATGATCCATAATAGGAATTGAGGCTGCAAATATTAGTCTTGGAATGAGTTCAAAAAGGTTGGCAAATTAGGGATTCTTTGATTGTCTATCCAAGTATGGCATCCAAGAAATTAAGCCAAGATTCCATGGCGGATTTGGATGTGGTCAAGATGGTGATCCCTTTCAGTTTCCATGTTGGATACTAGATAACCAAAAATATTTCTCCACCAGGTGCAAATCTTTTGATCAAGGTACTTCTGTTAAGAAACTCTTTTTCTCTTGATTTCCCCTTACTTCTCCATATATAATGTACAACATATATAGAGCACCCTTTTTCCTCACACACTATTTCCACACACGCTTCCACTACACACATTAACTCTTACAATGACAAAACATGGTGGGACATGCATCAACTCTCATACACATGCATTGACTCTCACCTGAAGTATATTAACTATCGGGAGACATGGAGCACACAATCCAAGGTGATCTTTGGGGAAGATATTGGGTAATATCTTTGTATTAACTCACCAGACTAACACCACCACCTCTGATTTCCCTGCAGTTACATACTCACGCTTCCATACTAAAGAATGATAAAAGTTTATCATGGTTGTGACTTTGCCGATGGCGAAGCAACGGCAAAGTATGAGGAAGGTGAATCCTCAATTCCGGTTGAACAACCACCTAAGCTTGAAGAAGTAGAGATAATAGACCCCATTTCGAACGGGGAAGTGGTTAACGAGCCTGAGGTGAACAAGGATGAGCAAAGGGATGTATGTTTTGTACATAAGTTTGATATTTTTAATTTGTGTACTAGGCATGATTTTAGGCATGCATTATTCATCATTACATGCTCGTGGATATGGAATGCAAGCAATTCAGAGATTTAAAGAAGCGAAACAGGAGGGAATGATGTGCATGTATAAAATCTGATGCAGCTGATACCATCAAATTCTTTGACTATCATGCTACACATAATCTAAGGCGACAAATGGCTACAAGCAAGAGTTTAGATTTATTAGATAGGTTTTATAGGGTTTTGAAATTTATAGAGTTTAGAGTTTATAAGATTTTGAATTTAGAGAGTTTAGACTTGCTAATCTTCACGAAAGGGACTGAATCATCTCTGACTAGGGTGCTGGAATTGTTAAAGCAATATGAGCTTGAATCTGATCAAAAACTGAATGCGAATAAGAGCTACTTCTTTGCCTCTAGACACGCAACAGAGGAGCAGATTGTGGACATCCAGTGATGGTCTGGTTTTACGCATAGTTTACTCCCTCATACTTACCTGGGAATCCCACTCTATCAGGATAGGAAAACTACGAGTCTTTTCTCTGGGTTGATCCTAAAAACTAGACAGAAATTAGAAAGCTGGGGAAACCGTTATCTTTCAACTGGAGGCAAGCTGGTTCTGATCCGTCATGTTCTCACCTCCATCCCGATTTATCAGTTTATGTCTTTGATGCCAAATAAACCAGTTCTGAGAAGACTGGAAAATATATTTGTGGATTTCTTATGGGGAACCGAGGAAGGAAGGAAAAAACATCATTGGTTCACCTGGTAAAAAATCTGTCTCGCAATAGCAGTGGGAGGATTGGGTATTTGCAGTCTACAGGATATTAGCAAGGCCGCTATTATGAAATAGTGGTGGAGACTGCAACAGGGGGGATCCCTATGGGCAGATTATATGACACGAAAATACTGTTCTGCAGAAGACCCGAGCTGTGTTCAAGCAAGTAAGAACATGTCACATATCTGGAAAATCTGCTTGCAATCCGGCCATTTATGCAAAACCACACTTTTTGGTATGTGGGAGATGGAACCCGAATCAATGTATGGAGTGATAAATGGACTCAGCTTGGAGCCATTGGACAGCTTATTTCCCCCAGCAATCCGCGGTTAAAAGCTGCTAGCATCAGGAGAGATAGTTTCTGGGATGTTGCTGAACTCAATCTTCCACCAGAAGTAGAAGATTCAATCATATGTACTCTAGTGCAACTGCAGTCTGACTTAATGATATGGGAACCTCAAATGGATGGATCTTTCTCATTTAATTCTGCCTGGAACACAATTAGACTGAGAGCTGCACCGGACAACGTCCACAAGTGGCTGTGGGACTCCACAGTGCCATTAAAGATAAGTATATTAGTTTGGAAGGCCCTTCATAATGCACTTCCAGTGGATGAACGTATTAAGAAGCTGGGCATCTCCTTGGCTTCAAAATGTTGTTGTTGTTATCATCATCCACAGCAGGAGACAACTGATCATCTGTTTACACAAGGAGCGATTGCGCAGACTGTATGGTCACATTTTGGACAACTATATGGAGTAGGAACATCTCGTGATCCTTTATACCAGAGTTTGGAAAAATGGCAAACAGGGAATGACAGTATGGTGCTAAATTGGATGAGGAACATAGCTTCCCTGTGTATATGCTGGCACATATGGATATATAGATGCAGTGCGCTATACGATGGGAAACAACACCCAATGAGCCAGATTATAGAGCGAATATAGGTCCTGAGCAAGGACATCGTAACTGGTTCTTCCAAATTGAGAAAGATAACAGACAAGGATGCACCATTCTTTCAACGCCTCGGGATACATACTGATGGGGGTGTTTACTCGATCTAAGAATTAAACCACACCTCCAGAATGCAACCATCCTATGCGCATTGTCACAACAACTTATGAATATGGCCAAGTCGCAGGAGCAGGATGCGTTCTGCAGAATTCAGTAGGGGGCGTAATCGGGGCATTTGCTTTGAAAATGAGGATACAGGAAGATCCTAGGCTGCAGCTGCTGATCAAAGTGATAGAATATTGCAGTGAGAAGAGGCTGTTGGCGGCTGACATAATTCTGGATAGCTCAATTCAGTACCTTCAAACTGGGAAAGGGTGCCCTTGGCGCTCATTGCTGCACTTCTATAAAATCAGAAAGCTGGTGGAATTCACAAACGAATATAGATTTCTCCTCATCTCTGGTGCAGCTAATAAAGTTGAAAGGTTTCTAGCGAAATGGAGCTACGAAAAAGGTGATAACAGTTTTTTCACGCAGGTTTCACGCCCCCTTGACATAGCAGGAGGATATGGAACCATTTGAGGTCTTGGCTGCGGCCAGATTGCATCTGAGAATCATCCCTGCAGTCTTCGAATACACGGTGATGTTTTGCTAGAACCTAGCATTCATCTCCAGCAGAGGTACACTTGATGAGAAAGTTTGGGGATGCTATTACGCAATTACATTGAGGAATCTTTTAACATAATATTGCTGTTTGATTGCTGGATACCATCTCTAAAAGTGCTCTGTGATGCCTGCTGTTTTTACTAATCTTGTATGGGATATGAATGCTGGGAACATCATTTGCATACTGGTGCCTGATAGTTTTTCCCTACTATTGTATGAAATGCCGGGAGAATCATCTGCATACTGGTAGATGGTTGGGCTCGAGAGAGTGTAACCAGGAGGTATCAGGAATAGCCCAGAACTAGCTGCTATGAAAAGGTAGCTGGGATGGTGTGAAGCCGAACCATGGTAAAATCTGGTTATCTCGACTGCTAGTCAGATTTCAAGAGCGAATCACCAAGTGGTCTTCCACTACTTCGGAGGTGAAAATATGCTAGCTCTAGATATTCACCTCCGGTAAAGGTATTTTCCAGTCAGGATAATGATGAACTCTTTAATATACTCCTACAGTATGGTTGCTGAAAATCATAACCTAATGAAATTGTGATGACTGATGGTTATTCTCTATTCTTGTATGGATGATATGAATGCTGGGAGAATCCGTATGAACGAAAAAGCAAGATGCACAACAGCAGCTCACCTGGGAGCAAGCAAATAGATAATGTTGATACATGGTGGCTTGGGAAGAAAGATGAAAAGTTCCTCTGCTGATCTCTGGTGAGGAGCAGGATAAATTTGCTAAAATAGGTACTGTCTGATGATCGATTTTGAACCATGGCTGGGGGGGTGTCCATGCTGCAGTTGCTGATTACTTTGAGACTATGGCTTGGAGCTTGTCAAAAGGGATGAAAGCAAAACACAAAACACTGGAGCAAAAATTCTCTGTGCAAATGAATACAGGATGAATGCAAAAAAGCCGGAGCATCAAGGGACTATTCTGCTACAGAAGGATAACACACCATACCTGGTCCGGGAAAAACTTTACTTGTAATTTTCCTTGTTTTTCTTTTGTTTTCTTTTCTTTATTGGGCATACACTACATGTAACACAAAAATTTTGTCACCCAATAAATTTTTTTTAAAAAAAAGATTTTGAATTTAGAATTTATTAGATAGGTTTTGTTTTTTTTATGCAAAAAGTCCTAATATCAAAAGAATCTAAAAAACAACACATTAAATAAGTGATATTGGTTATATCAAATACTAATACATATATTATTAAAACGCACATTATTCACTCACATGTCATGAGTTTAAATCTCCTCAGGTATATTACTAATAAAAAACTATAAAAGATCAACAAATTGGGGTCGTTTGTGCCTGGATAACCTTTGTTTTAAAAAACCTAGCATATTACCTGTATCTTTAAGTCATGACCGCCATAAAAACACTTACGGAAAATGCGGCTCGCGCATGACCACACGCGCCGCAGGGAAAATTTTATCGTTTTAACCCGAATTATTAAAAAAAAGAAAAATAATTGAATAATAAATACGTCGAAACTATATGAAGTTGCATGTCATATGAAAGCGGACGGCGCGCTGATCATTATGACAACTTCCGTTTCAACAAATGATGAGTGGTTCTGCGGATATTTAAGATGATAGTAAATAAAAAAAATTATTAAAATAATTATAAAAATAATAATTTAATATTAGAAAACTAAAAAAAACGTGGCTTGATTTGATTAGTCCGAGAAATGACTTGGGACAACGACAACATTTTTTTGCTGTTGGGAGACAGCTTCATGTCGTTTCATCTCCTGTTTTAATATACAGAAGAGATGTAGGTGGATTTGCTAGAAATCAATAAAATAATCATACAAATTGCAAAAAGTGTAAGGGAAATTTTTTGAATGTGTCATAAAAATTGGTCCAATTTTTGAAAATGCCATATATCGATCTTTGAATGACCGGTAAAAGCCACCAATCTTCCAAAGAGCCATATCTTAAATCACGGGTCTTTGCAATACCGATCGTCATTAAAATTCTTAATCACACATATTAAGAACTACCCGTCTTTTGAAAGACGGTACTGGACAAGGATGAAGATGTAGATGAGATAACCGAGTAAAAACTCTCGCAAAAATTCATCCTCTATCCCCCAGCCTTACAGTAAAGATGAAGATGAGATAACCCAATAACAGTCATGACCGTCGCGGAGCTGTCGGACGATTTCAGATGCCCGATTTCTTTAGTGATAATGAGTGACCCGGTGATTCTGTCTTCTGGGTGGTTCGGCAAAAGCCTACATCCACGGGAGAAATCTTGCCACTCTTTCTTATTCTCCTTTTTTTCCACACTTATGTATTTACATGTATGATCAACATATATATAGGAATCTTGGGGATAAGGTATTAAATGTTTTTGGGGGCTCAATGTAGTTTTGGGGGCTCAATGTAGTTTTTGTGGCTCAAGGCATTAGCCCCATCCTTTTGACTTTTAACACAAGTTTGGGTTTGTGAAATATTCCAATGTGGATAATGTTAAGGTGTTGGAGGAGAAGCTGAACCACATTTGGATTGCCACATATAAACTGAAAACAAATCTTGCGACATTCGAAAAACGGAAAGAAGAAAGGGGAGGTGTGAAATAGGTGGTCCGGGATGAAGCAAAAGTATTTAAGGAGGCAGTGGGTGTTTGCAAATTCCACAAAAAAGTACTTTTTGGCTTTTGGCTGTTGAAAAGTCAGTTTGGAGTGTTTGCAAATTTTGCTTTTATCGTTTGACTTTTGGCTTTTGTGGTGGAGAAGTCAAAAAAAGCCTAAAAGTCAGAAATATCTCTGGGGTTGCTTTTGGAGTACTTTTCGCAGTGGTATTTTTGTAAATACTTAAAATATTAAATTTAAGATATCTTTAGCCTCTTAAACAATTCAATGTTACCAAAAAATCAATATATCCATCATTTTTTAAATTTATGTTACGAAAGTAACTTTCAAATTAATAATATGCAAACACTGTATTTTGACTTTTGCTGTAGACAAACATATTTTACAAACACTTTTCAGTTTTTAATGAAAGTTTCTTTATCCAAAAGACCTTTTGAAAAACTACTTTTACATAAGCACAAGAACTTACAAACACCCCTGTAGTGCAGAGGGGAAGAAGCTATAAGGAGACAATGATGGGGTAAAAGAAGGATTAGGGAAAGGTAAAACTGTGCAGGCAGGTTTGGGTGAGAAGACAATTCTGAAGGTGAAAACAAATGGTATTGATGCAGAGTGGTTAGGCTATACAAGAGTGGTCACTCTATACAAGAGTGGTCACTCTAAAGGACCTAGAGGGCTGGCAAGATCTACAAAATAGTTTGCGTAAAGGTGGATACAAAAAAATCCTGGTCTGTAGTATGGGGGTGGGAAGGCAATGCTGAAGGATAAGGATAGATCAAAACTAAAGATGCTGATGGATATTGATATGGAGTGGATTAATAAATGGATATCAAAATGTTCAGACTGGAACAAGGAAAGTGCAAATAGGACGCATATGAAGTGGATAAAGATATATGGTCTGCCACTGTCGGCTTGGAATACAAATCATTAGAGACGAGAGCGTCAAGAAATTATGGTTATTACAGGAGAAGTACATCGAAAAAGTACTTCAAAGATTCAACATGGATAAATCTAAAGGGTTAGTTGCCCTCTTGCTAATCATTTTAGATTAAGTTTCAAACAGAGTCCTTCAACGGATGAGGAGAAGATAGAGAAAATTTTATATTCATCAGGAGTTGGAAACTTGATGTATGTTATGGTGTGTACACGACCAGGCATCGCTTACTTAGTTGGAGTAGTAAGCAGATTCCTTTCGAATTCAAGAATGGGGCATTGGTCCGCAGTAAAGTGGATACTTAGGTATTTACGAGACACCTCCAAATTATCTTTATGTTTTAGGAATGTAAAGCATGTATTAGTTGGTTATACAGATACAGATATGGCTGGTGATGTTGACTCGAGAATGTCTACATTAGGTTATCTGGTTACATTTGCAGGGGAAGCTACTACATGGCAGTCGAAGCTACAAAAGTGTGTAGCTTTGTCCACGACTGAAGCTAAGTATATTGAAGCAACGAAAATGTGCAAGGAGTTCCTCTCAATGAAGAAGTTATTGAATGAACTTGGCTTCTACCAAGAGAAGTATCAACTATTTTGTGACAGTCAAAGTGTTAGGCATCTCTGAAGAACACATCATTTCATTCGAGATCAAAACATATCGATATTCGATATCATTGAATCAGAGATGTATTGGAAATGAATAAATTGCACCCCGAGAACATCCACACCGAAGAGAATGGATCTAATATGTTGACGAAGATACTTCCAAATGGATACTTTGAATTCTATCGTACAGCTGCCGGGATGATGGAGCCCTCCATGTGATCTGGAGGGGGAAAATTGTTGTGATGATCCCTCCACATGGAGGGCCATCCAACGAGAGAAAAAAATGGTTTGGTTGAATTCAAAGAATTCTGCTCCAATCTGCTACTTCAAGTCAAGATATGTTGCTCCGTCTTCAGATTTGCGATTGCAGGAAGTGAGGACCGTTTTCTCACTTCCTGCCTAATGCATATAAATACATAGGAAATCTTCAGTTTCGAATATACCAATGAGAAGAAAGAAAACACTAGTAGTTTCTCCTGTGAGAAAAAGAGAGAGTTGTTTAGAGTGTTTCCTAAATTGGGGAAGTGACAAAAATATTGGAAAAATATTTTTGGGTAGATCTCCAATGTTGGTTAACCTCTAGAAGTTCTAGAGAAGACTCTCTTGTACCTACTATTCTATAGTGGAAGAATTTGTTCGGAGTTTGTCCTGTGGATGTAGTCCAGAATTAAGGGTGGACCACGTTAAAATTCTCAGTGTTCATTTATTGTACCTGCCTGATTCTTCTATTATTATTTTTATCCGCAGCGCCCAACAAAGAGGTGATATTCAGGAACAACCATAAACTGTAGCATTTGTTCTAAAAGTAGACTAGACGAATGCTGAAGCCCCTGGCATCATCTATAAACAAATGGAAAGTGATGGTAGTCTTTAACGATGGCTGTGTATAATTAAGTACACGATCCATGTAAAGAAACCTCCTAGCAAAATATTAGATTTTACCTATCGGACAGTAGAGGTGGTTCTATTCGGCATGACAGTTCTCCTCCAACAAAGTCTGAAGGATTGTTTTGGCACGACCGAAGCAGAAAATATAAGACCGAAGCAAAAGGGGGTTGTACTCGATATCACATATTCAATGATGGCTGTGTATAATAAAGTACACGATCCATGTAAAGAAACCTCCTAGCAAAATATTAGATTTTACCTATCGAACAGTAGAGGTGGTTCTATTCGGCATGACAGTTCTCCTCCAATGAAGTCTGAAGGATTGTTTTGGTGTGACCGAAGCAGAAAATATAAGACCGAAACAAAAGGGGGTTGTACTCGATATCACATATTCAATTAAGGATAACAAAAGGTCAGAGAATCAAACACGAAGTTATTTCAAGGATGATTACAATCATGTTTGGGCACCTGATTGTTGAGGCTAGAAGTTTTTTATGGATCATCATCTTTGGAAGAGAGGTGAACCTGAAACAATAATTGGAACACTGCATCAGCAATTGATCCTTCTGTTGGAGCTTCGTTGTACCATCAGCAATTCCTCTGCTGCATCTACCAGAAATGCATAGGAAATTTCAACCATATCGAAACATACAGTAAATGCATCCCAAAACTAATAAACAAACCTATTAAACTCAAGTATAGTAGTAAAATAGAAATACCCCGGCCTTACTAGGGATAACACAATGCCACACCATCAAATTAGCAGTACCAATTAAAGAGACCATTTAGCAAGTACTGTTGGAAATGATGACCAAAAAAATTAACAGACATAAGAAGGCAGGATACATAAGAATGCCATGAAGGACAAAAAATCACCTTGTCATCACACAAAATTTGACCGTGAGCAGAATCTTTGACCCCTCACAACCATTTCATATTTGACCGACATCATGGGTACTTTGACATGTTTGTCACTGTCAGTTCGATTGGAAGGGAAGGAAGAACGGGCGGAGGTCTGGAAGGGAAGGAAGAACGGGCGGAGGTCCATTGCTATCACGTCGCCACCACTGCCGCACGCGCCACTCCTTTTTGCCATCGCTAAACATGACCAGAATCTGGCAAAATTTGGTCCATGTCTGAAGGAATATGACAAATATATAAGAGATGGTTTTACAAATAAACATGGTAAATATCACTCAAATTTAACTACTCTAATCAAGCAATTGCATCATGTTTTGGATCAATTTCGGCAGGATCAGTTTTGAAGAGTAATTCATTCAACCAAGCAATAGAGTATGCCATTACAATCAGAACACAAATGAACTCCATATGTCATGTGGTAAGAAATAGAGTTAGAGAAATATGCTCCAAAGGGTGTTACCAAAAAAAGTTCTAAAACGTGGCTCGCTGGAAAATTCACATCATCCCCTTCTTTCATGTAAGTCTGAAATCGAACGAACACCACTGGTAAGGATTTTTAATGGAACTCATAAAGCTAAGCAGCACACATCCATAAATCAACTTTAAGAAACACTTGTCGGCAAGGAAAAGTGGGAGCAATAAATGCTCAATGATGAAAAAATGAGAGAGCAACTCAATGAAGAAAAAATGAGAGAGCAATAAATGCTCAATTATGAAAAGAACAATATGACTGAAAGATGAGAAAAATATGTGGACGGAGCATGAGAAATTCTCGACATGTGAATAGTAGTTCACACTACTATTTACACACAGTTGTGTGCCTATAAAAGAAGTTCTCCCTCATTTGGTTCCAGCATTCCAAAATCTCCGAGTTACATTACAGTGAGAAATACTAGAGAGAAAAATAGAGAGTTTGAGTGTTTATCCTTTATTCTCTAGAGAGATTACAATTGGTATCTCCTAGTGGTCTAAAGAGATTGTAACTCCTATATTATTTCATAGTGGAATTCTTCTATC
>JAOYMZ010057309.1:0-13338 GCA_025802335.1 Pinguicula primuliflora
GGGTGTGTTGGCATGTGGGCGTGTGAGCATGGAGCATGGAGCGTGTGAGCGTGAAGCTGTGAGCATGGGCTTGTGAGCATGGAGCATGTGAGCATTTGAACGTGTGCGCATCTGAGCATGTGAGCATGGACCATGTGAGCGTATGAGCGTGGAGCGTGGAGCGTGGAGCATGGAGCATGTGAGTATGTAAGCATGGAGCATGTGAGCATGTGAGCATGGAGTATGTGAACGTGGAGTGTGTAAGCATGGAGCATGTGAGCATTTGAGCATGTGGGTGTGTGAGTGTGTGAGCATAAGCGTGTGGGCATGTGGGCGTGTGGGCGTGTGAACATGTGGGCATGGAGCGTGGAGTGTGTAAGCGTGTGAGCATTTAAGCATGTGAGCTTGTAAGCGTGGAGCATGTGATCGTGGTCATTTTAGTATGTGAGCCTGGAGCGTGTGAGCGTATGAGCTTATGAGCATGTGAGCATGTGAGTGTGGAGCGTGTGAGTGCGTGAGCGTTGAGCATGTGGGCGTGTGAGCGTGGATCGGGTGAGCGGGTGAACATGTAGGGTGTGAACATTTGAGCGTATGAGCATGGAGTGTGTGAGCATTTGGGTATTTGAGCGTGTGAGCGTGGAGCGTGGAGCGTGTGAGCGTGGAGCGTGTGAGCATGGAGCGTGTGAGCGTGGAGCATGTGAGCATGGAGTGTATGAGCGTAGAGCGTGTGAACGTGGAGTATGTCACTGTGTGAATGTTTGAGCGTGGAGCGTGTGAGCATGGAGCGTGTTAGCATTTGAGTATTGGGTGTGTGAGATGTTAGCATGGGCGTGTGAGCGTGGAGTGTGCAGCATGTAAGCATTTGAGCGTGTGAGCATATGAGCGTTGTCGTGTGAGCGTGCGAGCATGGAGCGTATGAGTGTTTGATCATGTGCGTATGTGAGCATATGAGTGTGGAGCATGTGAGCGTGTGAGTGTGAAGCGTGCGAGCATGTGAGCGTGAAGCGTGCGAGCATGTGAGCGTGAAGCGTGCGAGCATGTGAGCGTGAAGCGTGCGAGCATGTGAGCGTGGAGCGTGTGAGTATGGAGCATGTGAGCATTCAAGCATGTGGGTGTGTGAGCATGGGCGTGTGGGCGTTTGGGCGTTTGGGCATATGAGCGTGTAAGCGTGGAGCATGGGTATGTGAGCATGTGATGTGAGTGTGGAGCGTGTGAGCATTTGAGCGTGTGAGCATGAAGCATGTGAGCGTGGAGCGTGTGAGTGTGAGCGTGACACAAAAAATTAACACACTTTAAATTCAAGGCATATTCTGTCATTGCTGTCGAAATTGAAACCATCGATGAAAAATTGATATATCATGGATCATAACCCCATGTTTTGGGGGGGTTCCGACAACTTTGTTGTCAGTAATTTCAAACTCTAATTAAGGATTACTTAACCCAATCGAAAAAATGTAACGAAATTATCGGCTCTAAAGTCGCTTAAATCAATCCGGTGCAAAGGGCTTTTGATCATTGATGTACCAATTTTCTATCGATGGCTTCAATTTCGGTGTCAATGACGGGATGTAACTGTAATTTAAAGCGTGTTAATTTTTTGTGTCCAGAAATCGTGTAAAAATATCATTATCCTAAATCAAATTTATTCAACGAATTTCTCACGGTTTGTCGAAATAGACACCAACATAATCATCAACACGTTGTGTGCTTTAACTTGGGATGTGGTTTGATGTTGTTTCGGTGTAATTATCATTTTCGTATTTAGTTATTTTTATAGTTTTTTATGGCAATACACTAGGTCAAAAATTTGATATTCTTTTCAGCGTAGTGTGGCTTCAACCATAATATACTAGTCTAGTAATGGACATTCCATAAATTTTCTTCTCAAGATTTTATATCCTGATTAATGATGCTTAGGTCCAGAATTCGAATCGTGGTGATCCAAATGATTTGAATTCGACGGCTACGATTAGAATTGTGGATAAAAAATTTCATGGACATACTCTTTTAGCACATGATAATGATATCTGTACACTATTTTTTTATATTAAAATTTGACAAACTTTAAAATCCCATCACATACCACCATTGGGACCGAAATTGTCATTATCGAAGAAAAATTAATATATCAAGGTCAAAAGTTCTATGTTCTGGTTGGGTTTTTTGGTGACTTCATTGCCTGTAATTTTATTTGTATTTTTTCCCATCGGGTTATGTAATTCTTAATTAGAGTTTTGAAATTAGCGGCACGAAGTTATCGGAACCCTGCTAAAAAAATGAGATTTTGATCATTAATGTATTTATTTTCCATCAATTGTGTCAATTTCAGCAGCGCTATAAGGATGTGAACGGATTAAATTATGTAAAATTTTAATATAAAAAAATAGTATCTCTAAATGGGGTATTTAGAGATACACTAGGTGTCGCATATATAAGTGACAAACTGAGGGAAGGAAAGTTGCGATGATTTGGACATGTACGCACAAAGAATTTGGACGATTCAGTCAGAAGAGTCGAATGATTACACGCTGCATGCTAACGAGGATGGGGAGACCTAAGAGGACATGAGATGAGGAGATTCGATTAGATCTAGTAGGATTAAACCTCTCCGAGGACATGACCTATGATAGGACGAGTTGGAGACGCCATATTACGGTTAAAGATACATAAGACTATAAAGAGTAGTTATTTGCTTATTGATCTCTAGACTGATAGTTATTTAGTTTGATTGTTATTTGCAAAGGCACCCATCTATTTCGGTATGTACATAGTGGATGGTTGGGGTAAGTAGGTATTTCAGTTATACTTGTTTATCCCCTTTTATTATTCCATTATTTTTACTTTATTATTATTATTTTATTTTATTTTTTATTTTATTTTTTTTTTTATTTTTTTTCGAGTTGTGGATCTCCACGGAAACAATCTCCCCATCATGTTGTGGGGTGTAGGTATGATTGCGTACATTTTACTCTCCCAGACCCTGTCTAAGAGCGTAATTTACTGGTATATTTGATTTGGTTTGGTTTAGTATACAAATAACATTGTTCTTTGAGATTTTGCCAATCCAAAACTTCTATACCACTCTTAAATTGACTCAATATAATACAAAATGCTTTTCCGAAGAACAAAAGTTCAATATCAAATCATGACTTGTATTATATCGAAAAAGTAAAAAACAATGTACATATTTACATTTTAGACCCTCATAATTTACACCACTATATTTTTTAATGAGAAGTGCTAGGTCGACTACCACACAGACCGAATACTTAGGACCGATGAATATGAAATTACTGAAAAAACAAAGTTCAGTTTAGCATAGAACACTTGGTAGGGGGTGGGCTGGTCTTTTTACTGGGTTTCGATTTGTAATTTCGATTCCAATGTAGTACAAATAGCTTCTCTTTTTTAATAGAGTATTGCTACACACACATCCTTTTTTTACTTAGGTAATGTTTACAATTTCTACTAAAAAGCTGTTTTTGACTTTTGAGAAGACTTTTAAAAAAAGATGCTTTTATAAAAAAGTTATAAAGTGTTTGCAGTTGGGGTTTTACTGTGGCAAAAGTTAAAAAAAATAGTGTGACAAAATGGATATAATACGGGAAATGTTTTGGGTATTTTTGTATTATCGATTTGTATATAGATAAAATTATCTTAAAAGTGAATTTTTAAATAATTACGAAATTGCCACCGCCTTAAGCCTCTAGAAGTTAGGTCATGTTTGCAAGTTCTGCAAAAAAGGCTTTTCAATTGCATAAGTCCTTTTTACACTGTTTGCGATTTTGGCTTTTGGCGGTGAACTGGCCCCCAAAAGCCCAAATGCCCAAAGCTCCCTTGTAGTAGCTTCTGGAAAGCTTAAGGCAGTGACGATTTTATAATTATTTAAAAATTCACTTTTAAGATAATTTTATCTATATATAAATTGATAATACCAAAATGCACAAAAAAAATCTCGTATTATATCTATTTTGTCGCACTATTGTTTTAAATTTTTGCCACAGTAAAGCCTCATTGCAAATATTTTATAACTTGTTTATAAAAGCACCTTTTTTTAAAAGCCACCTCAAAAGCAAAAAATAGATTTTTAGTAGAACTTGCAAACGGGTCCTTACTCCAAGGGAGCTTTTGGCTTTTGGGCTTTTGGGGGCTTTTCCACTGCCAAAAGCCAAATCGCAAACAGTGTAAAAAGATCTTCTGCGATAGAAAAGCAAAAACTGTTTTTTAGTAAAACTTGCAAACATGACCTTAATTATGTATGTAAGCCAAAACAACATCATTTTAACTTAACACAAATCAAAATCAAGTCTTTTTTACATACATATTTAATTAAGTAAATGAGTATTAAATATGTCCACATTATTCTTTTCAGAATAATGCTACTTGTACCCTTTTTTGGGATTCCATTTTTAAACCCCATGATGTGGCAAGTATCACAACCACTCAATAAGAAAAACTACACATAAAAAGTGTAGTTGTGATGTTTGCCACATCATTGAGATTTAAAAATGGAATCCTAAAAGAGAGTACATGTACATGTAGCATTGCTCTTCTTTTCAATACTCACAAGATTTTCAGAATTTCGCACCCTAAAAAAGAAAAAAGAATAATGATAAAGATATCGACATCTATTTGCAGGCTCCCCGCGACTCTTGCTTGCACGGAGAACCCCCCACTACTGCGTCCAGGCCACGACCTGGCACCATGCTATTTCGGAACAATCGGTACTTGGCGGTCAGGGTGCAGCATCGCCCTTGAGCACCCTGCTATCAGAGGCGAACATCGACAAGACCCCTGCCCTCGCGTTGGATATGGCCCTGGTACCGTTAGGCGCCCCCCAGCTCGGGACCGCCCATTTATCTTCTCCGGACGATCTGCCTCTACAAATTTCTCTATCCTCCATTCAGAGGCTGCTTCAGTTTGAGCCACCTTAGATGGGTGGTTGCAGTACAATCCTTTTTCAGTCTTTATTTTTCGTTTTTCGAACATTTGGCTTCCGTTGTATGTAAAAAAAAAAAAATCCATCACGATCGACGAGTTTCAGGACCCAATTCTTCGAAGTCTCTACAATTTTCAACGAAATTCTCCTCCCGATGTAGTCTCTGGTGGCATGACGTCGGATTGCGTTGATTTCTCAATTAGGGCTCGTCTTCATCAGGTGGAAGCGGGTGAAGTTAGGGCTCGTCTTCATCGTCATCGGGGGCTCATCGTCATCGGGTTGAGTTGCTCCAAATTGGTGAGAAACAGACATCTTTATCTCAAATCTCTTAGATTATATAGACTCTAATTTCTCATCCAGTCGGCAATTTTCATTTCCCTTCTGCTTTATCCAGTTTAGAGCCTCGACAACTATTAAGAAAAGAAATGGGGAGAAGGGTTCCCCTTTCCGCAATCCATTTTTTGGCCTAAATTGACGGGTTGGGCTCCCATTCACTAGAACTCAAACAGTAGGAGTTGAGTTACATTCTTGAATCCAACTTTGAAAATTTTCAAAAAAAAACATCATAATCATCATTTCTTTTAAAAAAAACTCCCGTATATGGAGTCAAAAGCTTTTATAGAGTCCACTTTGAACATGATACAACATATTTTCCTTCTCTTCGTCAGTTTTATTGCCTCATTGCACAGATGATCCCTTCATTTATCAGCCTACCTTTTAGAAATCTTGTTTGTCTGTGTGATATTATATTTGGCATAACCTGTTTGAGCCTGTTATCCAGCAGTCTTGAGAGAATTTTATAGGCACTATTCACTAGAGATATAGGTCTAAATTCCTCTGGATTTTTTGTTTTTTCCACCTTAGCTGCCAAGGTGTTAAAGTAGCATTCTTCAATTCTCCCAGATTCCTGAAATTCATGGATAAAATTAGAATAGTCAGGGCCTATAATATCCCAAGATTTCTTAATGAAAGAAAAGTTAATTCTATCTGGGCTTGTACTTTTGTCTCCTTTACAATTCCATATAGCTGCCTTAATTTCAGCATCACTAAAATTTTGAGTCAGCATATAGTTATGTTCTTCCGTTACTTTTTCATTCATTCATTCCATAATTCTAGGTTTGTAGTTGATATCTTGAGTAAAATGTGCCTGAAAGAAAGTCCCCAGTCCCTCCTTACTTGCTGAACTTCTTCAAGCCGCGGATCTCCAAAATATAGGCCATTTATATCCATTTGAAATCTGTTTTCTTTAAACTGGAATGGATGTACTTAGAGTTTGTGTCCCCTTCTTTCAACCAACGTTGCCTAGACTTTTGATGGATTATTGAGGTTTGATGCTCCTGTAATTTCCACTGCTCTGCCCAAACTTGCTTTTTATGATTTATTTCTTGTGTTGACAAAATTCCTGAAGAAAGTTTGGCATCTAGGAAGTCAATAATCTGCTAACTTGATCTGATTTTTTTCCTTTACATCCCCATTAATATTCTGATTCCAAGTTTTTACCGCCAGTCTGAGGCTTTTATCTTCTGCTTACGTATTTGGCCTCTTGAACCTTGACCAGATTCTTTCTCCCATTCTGTACGAACATCTTGCAAACTGGGTGCTCTAACCAAATATCATACATACGAAAGGATTCAGGACCCCGATTTTTTTTCTTTCTTCAGCTAACATTAGAGGACAGTGATCTGAGAGCATTTTCTCCAAAATGATCATTCTGTCACCCATTCTTCTGACAATAATATCCTATCCAGTCTACTTGCTCATAATCCGTCTAGCTTAAACCAAGTAAAATCAGCTCTCTGTAAGGGAATATCAATTAGGTTTGTTTCCTCAATGAAGGATGTAAATTGTCCTGCTTCTAACTGCACATATGTGCTTAACCCTATCCTTCCAGCTGCTGATTGCATATGCGCATATCTCCCCACACATAGCATCTCTCCAATGCACTATATTGCACTATTTCTTTCCATAAATCTTTTTTGATTCAGATGGCAAGATGAATATATAGAATGAGAAATCCATGACTCCAATTAGTCATGTGAATTGTGTAAGTGGCTGAGAAATCTGACCCGTCGGATAATCCGACGGACCAGATTGTCTGTCCTGGAACATAGGGATTTGTACCGGAGGAATGAGTCCGGAGGAGATCCTTTCTCTATTTAAAGTTACATCCTTTATCTGAATTAGCATTCTACTATAAGAAGACAAATACAAATATATGTATTTTGAAATTATTGTTGTATCATAAGTTTAATTTCAATTATAAATTTAATTTTAATTTATAAATTTTATCATTTTTAATCAATTTTTTTGGCTTGAGTCACGGGTATAATATGGGATAAAGTTCCTCCCGAATACTACATTGAGGCATTTGATCATACTTTACAGGCTATTTGTGATAAGAACCAACTATTGGTGGAATCATTGATGTCCTAGAAGGTGACTTTTGTCAGACTTTACCTGTTGTGCCACAAGGCCTTTGAGAGGATATTGTCGTTGCATCATTGAGGAGATTAGCACTACGGACTAATATGCAGGTATTAACTTCAAATATGAATATGTGTTTGGACCTAATGCACCCGAAAAATGTTATTTGCGATACATTCTTTACATATGTACTGTTTTCGGATTTGTATTACAATATCATGTTACTCTATTACAAAAGTTGATATCAACAACTTTTCACAGGTTGAGTCTAATCCATCTGACATGATATATATCCCACAGTCAATCTGCAAGTATAAGGATATTAAAGAATTAGTGTTCACTATTCACCGTCTATCCAAATCTTGATAACCCTAGCACATTAATATCATCCTATCTAATTGAAAAAACGATTCTTTCCTCTAGGAATGATGATCTTTGTTGCATAAATACACTTATATTAGAGGTTGTTTCTGGAGAAATATATACTTAACTGTTGGCGGATAAAATATCAGAAGATGAGTACCAAGATTCTAGCATTACTAATCGCTACACGAGTGAATATCTGAACTCATCGAATCCCTATGAACTCCCCAGTTTTGCTTGACACTGAAGGTGAGAAGCCCAATAATGGTACTTTAAAATATAGCCCCTCGAAATGGAATGTGTAATAGTACAAGAATGAGCATTGAAATCTGTTACATGCACATCATCGAAATAATAATTATTACAGGTTAAAGGCTGTAAATTTGAAATGTATACTCAAAATATCACTTTCCCCTTCCACATAATGAGACAACAATTTTTCATTCGTCTGACATAAGTTATGACGATTAACGAAGTACATGGAGAATATGCAAGGTACATGGGGTTGACTTCAGCACTTCAGTGTTTAGTTGCTGACAAACGTATGTGGCATTATTTAGAGTCACGTCAATCCTCTAATTGAATCATCGTCCAATTATCTGAAGATAGTCAAATCCCACAACAAACGTTGTATATCCTGAAGTATTGGTGTAACGATCATGAACATTTAATTTCAATTCAAAATTTAATTTATAGATTAATATTTAATCAGACATTATTGAAATTTGTGTTCGAGAAAGCGCTAGGGGGCCAGGGCTTGCCTAGCACCTAGGCGGCCGAGGTACCTGTTGCTTAGGTGCCCCTAAGCGGGTACTTAGATGACACCTAGGTGGACTAGGTGACCATCTTCTCGAACAGAGATTGAAATAAATATGTGCTTAAATTTTTACATCAACTAAAACCCTAAACCACAGGGAGGTCATAAATAAGTCTGTCAACCGGTATCGGTATACTGTTGGTATACCGATTACGGACCGTTTGGTATACCGAAAGATTGGTTACCGACCATTGGTTGGTACCGGTAACTGTATCATTTTTGTTTACCGACAAATGGTCGGTGCAGTACCGGTATTACCATTGGTATCGATGGAAATACTGAGAATTTAATTAAATTTAATTATATGTAATTTTTTTACTTGCCTTACCTCTCTCATTCCGCAGCTCCCTGTTAGAATTTGCAGTTTAGTGAATTATGATGCATAATATTAATGAATTTCTGTTGTTTTTTGTTTTGCCCGATTAATGTTGTTTTGTTGATTTTCAGATGGATCGTGTTTATGGTTTGAGCAAGAAGTAGAGAACTCACTTTCACAACCACAAGAAGCATCCTCCTCACAACCACAACAAACAACCCCCTCACAAGCCCCATCTGCTACTAGAAAGCGAAAAAAGAATCAAAATCAAACATAAGAAGCGTCAACCACCGCAAAGTGCAAAAAATCTTGGGTGTGGGATCACATGACAAAAATTCCAGATTTCATTCCTAAAAATGCAATGTACGACCATTGTCATATGTCGTGGGGATGTGATAGCTATGCTAAAGGAACTACGACAATGTCAAACCACCTAGCCAAGTGTGCCTCATGCTTAGCATATTTGAATATGCACAGTTCTCGGCAAACCACATTTCTACGAGAACCAAGGATACTTTTCGCGAGATGAGATTGGCTGTGTACGATGAGACTGTTATACGGCATGTTCTCGCCAAAATGATCATAATTGATGAGCAACCATTCTGAATTGTGGAGAAGAAAGGATTTCGTGAGTATTCTCACGCGTTGTAGCGTGAGAATACCATGACCAATGATTGTATGACCCTTTTTGGGGAAGAGAAGGCAAGGAAAAGATACTGGAGTTGGATCCCCTTGTCGGTCTGACCACCGATACATGGACCTCTGTACAGAATATGGGTTATATGGCGGTGACATGCCACTACATTGGTGCAAAATGGGTTCTCCATAAGAGGATACTAGCTTCCAAGAGGATTCATGGACACTTTGGTATTTTTTGCAACTAACTATTATATTTGCTTTGCTTACTATATTATGAATTAATTAGTGTCAACATTTATTTGCTTTGCTTTGCAACATTTATTTCCTTTGGTTACTATATTATGAATAAATTAGTGTACATTATCTTCTGTTAGGTAATTCTCTTTCCCATGATTTGGAGCGTGTGATGAATGATTTGGGGCTTAGAAAGCTGTTGATGATCGCTGTGGATAATGCTTCGGTGAATGATGTTTGTTTAAGCTTGTTGCAATAGAGGCAGCGTCTGATATTGGGAAACCATCATGGAGGTATTATTCGTAACCATGATGACTTGCATATGCATTGTTGTGCGCATATCCTTAACCTAGTGGTGAAGGATGCATTGGCTGAGTTAGATGATTCGGTGAAGAAGATGTGCATTATTTGTAAGTTTGTGAAGTTTTCACCTTCTAGGTAGGCATCATTCAAGCGTGCTTGTGAGACCTATTTTCTGGATCCCAAGGGTATGGTGAAGTTGGATGCTCCTACTAGGTGGAACTCCACTTATTATATTCTTGTCACTGCAGATAAGTATAGTGATGCTTTAAAAGCTTTATATGATGATGAGACTTGCTTAGTTGGGTTGCTTAAGTGGTTGTCTGGTTGTATGATTATTGAGAGTGATTGGGAGAGGATTAAGGTGTTTGTGCAAATTTTTAAGATATTCTGATGCTGCTTTGGTCTTCTCGGGATCGAAGAAGCCTAATTTTCTTGCACAAATAACCAAGATCACCAAGGAGTTGGATACTCTGAGTTCTAGCAGTGACTGCTTTGTCGTTGATATGGCTTTTAGGATGAAATTGAAGTTTGATAGTTATTGGGGCGAGCTTCAGATAACCAACCCAAAGCGAAGATCAATAAGTTTCTTTTTGTGGTTGCTATACTTGATCCTATCAGCAAGTTGAAGTTGTTCAAATTCTGGTTTAGGAGGTATCTTTCATATTGATTAATGAGTTATTTCATTTAATTATTTCATATTGATCTTTATCATTCTTATTTTGCATACAGGTTATGAAGGACCCATTTTGCATCAATGAAGTGGCATGTCACCGCCATATAGCCAATATTCTGTAAATAGGTCCATGTATCGGTGGTTAGACAGACATGGGGATCCAATTCCAGTATCTTTTCCTTCAATTTAACCTTCTCTTTCAAAAAAAGGGTCATACAATCATTGGTTACGGTATGACGAGAGGGGAGGCGAAACCTTGGCTACAACGCGTGAGAATACTCACAAAATCCTTTCTCCACAATTCGGAATGGTTGCTCATCAATTATGATCATTTTGGCGAGAGCACGCTGTATAACAGTCTCAGCGTACACATCCATCTCATCTCGCCCAAAGTATCCTCGATTCTCGTAGAAGGATCAAAATTCAGTGTGGTTTGTCGAGAACTGTGCATATTCAAATATGCTAAACATGAGGCACACTTGGCCAGTTGGGTTGACATTGTTGTAGTTCCTTTAGCATAGCTATCACATCCCCACGGCATATGACAATGGTTGCACATGGCATTTTTAGGAACAAAATTTGGAATTTTTGTCATGTGATCCCACACCCAAGATTTTTTGCACCTTGCGGTGGTTGACGCTTCTTATGTTTGATTTCGATTCCTGCTTCGCTTTCTAGTAGTAGATGGGGTTTGTGAGGGGGTTGTTTGTTGTGGTTGTGAGGAGGATGCTTCTTGTGATTGTGAAAGTGAGTTCTATACTTCTTGTTCGCGAACATGATCCATCTGAAAATCAACAAAACAATATTAATCGGGCTAAAAAAAGCAACAAAAATTCATTAATCGTATGCATCATAATTCACTAGACTGCAAATTCTAATAACATAACATGCTCCAGCAAAACTATTCACACAACATCTGCAAAAGTATCTGCCTGTATTACATGCAAGACAAAAAATAAGGAGCACATCATTAGCTCCACAAAAGATGGTTCAAGAAACAAGTTCGATCATCAACGTAACTACGATATATTGATAACAACGGTATATTGATACCAATTGATATGCCTCGTCATAAGCGTCGATACCGTAAAATAGATTGTCCACAGAATGAAAAAGACACATATGGTAGAATTAAGTAAACTGCACAAAAAATACTAGGACCTCCCAACCGTCTACGTAACAGTGTGATTTTGTTTTACTTTGGGTCTATTACTGTGCTGAATTGTTTTCTTCATCCAGATGAGTTTGACAACAATTATTTTCGATTATTTGACCAGATGTCGTGAACAACCACATTAGTTTTGGAAGAAGTCGCACCACAAGGTGGACAACCATTGGTTTCAAAGGGTCTACACACAGGTTTAGAGGTCTTCCCAGCATGATTGAAGACACAGCGGACCAATTGCAAGGACTGCAACAACCATTCACTTCGTCCATCAATGGCTGCAAAAATGTTACGGTATTTTGCATCTACCGTAATATGCATCATTATCGTCTCTGTTTGTGGGGTGATAATGTTTTTTTTTCTCTTCTCACTCATATAAATCTTATATCAGTCTATCCATTCTTATAATAGTACCCCTTTTGCTGCATATAATAAATAGTGGTCGATGGTTTGTGCCACCGTTTCCCAAAGTGAAGACGAAATGGTACATATGAATGATGTTTTCACTGTTTTTATGGCCTTTGAGGTTCGACACCATGAAAACAAAATGTTGGACACTTCTTCATTTGCATTGATATCACTGCATTAATATACACATATAGATGAGTTGTTATGCATTATAATTGCATATCTGCATACTTGCTGCTCAAATCTTGATGACTACTGCTTTCGTGTGCTATTGTTTTATTGAGCTCTCGAAATTGTGCTCTTTTCATGCTAATATATGTTGCTTTTAATCATATTTTTTTCATACAATTTGATTTTGTCGTAATTATTGCGTTCAACTCTCGGAACCGTGCCTGAGGGCACGGGCGAGCATACTCTAGTTTACAATATATAGGCTCATTGACGTGAATCCTATAAGGTATACAAATCATCCATAATTAATGTATCTACTGCTGTCAAACTTGACCAGATCTGCCTGCTTGATTCTAGGAGATATGCCTGCTATTTCCTTAATAGCTGCGCCATCTCTATTGCCGACGAACTCGATGATTTTGCCGGCCCTAAAATGTTGAAGAAAGCTACAAAGAAGATGTGAATCCGATCAAAATAAATTTATCGGCTTCCATCTCACGACGTGTTCCCACTTCTGTCTCACAGTGCTTGCCAGCTATCGTCTCCTCCATCAACTACCACCAAAATTTTGTGTTCAAAGGTCTTGTGGATCGATTGTTGGGAATCAAAGGACTTTTTATGTACGGGGTGTCTTTATTTTGTTGGGAATCAAAGAAAGGCATCATCTTTGATGGAAGAATGGCTGGTGCTGTGGGTTGGGCTCCACCTTGACCTTGAGTTCTGCTTTCACCTTCTTCTCCTATTTGAATAGAGAGAAAGTCCCAATAAACCCTGAACGAGAAATCAACACGACCAATTATAGAAAAAATCTTGTCTTCGGTGAAAATCGTCTCTCCGGCGAACTGGTTTCCCTCCACTCGAGCGCTCATCTCAGCCTATCTCCCAAAGGAGGACCCCTTCCCCCCCC
>JAOYMZ010057320.1:0-13337 GCA_025802335.1 Pinguicula primuliflora
ATTTTCAAGTCTCAAACAAATAGAACCTGTCCCTTCTATTTTACAAGTATTGTCATTTCCCATTATAGCTAAACCATGCATGCTTCTGTCTAATGATCTAAACCAGTCTAGATGTGGTGTCATGTGATAAGTGCATCCTGAATCCAGGACCCATTCTCTAGATGACTGCACATCTATTACATTCAAGACATAATCCACATTAGAACAAGTTTCAAAAACAGTTTCATCAATCTTATTTAACTCTGACTTTTGAAAATCAGGTACAGATTCTGAATTTTGAAAAACAGGAACAGTTTTTGACAAAACAGTATCAGAAGCATTCATATTCAGACTCTGATCAGGCATAAATTCACTGAATTCCAGACATTCAGACATAAAATCATTTAGAGCATCATATTCAGTTTCAACAGTTTCAGTTTCAGCATGCAAATCCTCATTGTTTTCAACATAAAAGATAGAATCCATTTGTAGTGAGCTATTAGAGCAGCTAGCCAAGTTTGTAGGATCACAGAGATTGTTTTCAACATTAGGATTAGCCACATTATTGTTCATGCATGAATTAGAGACATGATTATTATGAACACACCGTTTTTGAGCAGGGCATACAGCAGAATTCGTATTATTATTGCAGTTTTGACCATGTACATGTTTAGAAGCAATCTGTGCATTAATGTTACCATTTCTAAAATTTTCAACTTCATTTCGATTCTGAAAATCTGTAACAAATAATACATTTGAACCACTATTCACATTATTCAAACTCTGTTGAAACTTCTAAGCTTTGTTATAAGTAAAATAGTTATTTAAAACGTGACCAACTTTATTACAAAAATTGCATCTAGGTTGATTAGAATTCTGAAAACTTGATCTTTGGTTTGAAAAATGGTTTTGAGAACCTCTGGAGTTGTTAAAATTTGAGTTCCTAGAATTCTGAAAATTTCTATTTGAATTAGAATTTTTGTTACTTCTATTCGGGTTTTGGACAGGAGGCCTAGGACCTTGTCTAGGTTGAACAGAATCAGTTTTCTCCTTATCAGATGCAAATAAAATAGTAGAGACACGTTTGGACCTTTTCAATTCTAACTCCATAGACTTTAAACCAGAAATAATGAACTGTAACTTAGGGACTGCACCAGAATATTGCAAGGCATTTTTAACCACAGCATAGTCTTCAGTCACAGAGTTCAACAGAATCATGGCAATAGAGGTTTCATCTATATCATGCTCAGTTCCTTTTAATAACTGTGTAAGTTTGAAAAACACATCTAAATTTTCAATAACAGATTTTTCAGACTCCATTTTGTATGAAAAGATAGACCCTTTTACAAATAATAGGTTTGTAGGATCCTTAGAAGCATATAAAACATGCAGTTTATCCCATATCACCAAAGGGTCCTTAGAACCATCTAACTGCCTAATCACAGCATCAGTTATGTTTAAAATCAAAAGGTTCAAAGCTTCTTCTTTAATTTCTTCCACTTTAGTCCTAAGATTTTCAGGCCATCTCAAAATATCCCTTAATTCGCACTCAAAAAAACAAGCAGGGCTCACGGGCCAAAGCAGTAAGTCAGTTATGCTCACAGGCCAACAAATAGCACTTAAGGCTCACGGGCCAAAGCAGTAAAGCACCTCAGGCTCATAGGCCAGACTCAGGCTCACAGGCCCGCAGAAAGTTGCGGAAAAAGCTAACAAAAGACTCACACGGGACTGTGAGTATAAGCCCTAGTCTAAAAATTAATCTGATGTCGTGTCTGTTGTCTGGAGGCGTTTTTATTTATATTTCGTCTCTGTTTTTCAGAATCCAACAGTTCCAAAGCAGATATAATGTCACTGTATCACAGAAATCAGTATAGCCAAGTATTATCGCTGGATTTCTTTCAAAAAACCAGAAACCAGTGCAATACTCAAGAGTTCGAAAAGCTGGGCAGTTTCAAACACTTTAAAACAGCTTAAAGTTCGAAAACCGACAGAATTTTCAGCCAAAAAAAATATTTTGACCTCTAACTTTCGTAAAAACAGTAGGCAATGTAATGACTCTCAGAAATCAGACACTTGCAGAATAGCACATGCAACGGTATTCAACCAGTCAAATCAGGAATTTGACCAGATATAGCAAATTTCCAGAGATAATCACATGCAGTATACGGAGACACCAAATCTACACTAGAAACTAGTTTTAGAGCAGGTTTCACCGATTAAAATTTCGCAAACGAACATATCTATCAACACACGACCGAGATAGTCACATGCAAGACGAAATATCACCAACAGAGTTCACCAGAAACAATGCATATACTGCATGCAAAGATATACGAGCAACAAGAATATCACAGTGTTGCAAAATTAACGTAACAACACAATTCAACCGATAATAGAGCAGATCGACCGATTAAAACCACCGATCGATCGATTTAACCAGTTTTTAACCGATTAAAAAATTTCAGAATGTCGAGCTTCAACCAGATCCGGTGGAACCTGGCTCCGATACCACCTGTAGGAACGGTAGTTGCCGGATCTGACAAATGCAGTAGAGAAAACAAGTTAGTTTTCAGCGAAAATAGGAATATACACAACAAAAAATAGATGTATATTTCTAATCCTATTTTGGAGGAGCGCGGAAGCGTGTAGCAGTTGAGTAACAATCTCTGAATATCAACAGGACTCCGAGCCATCAGTTGGCCTCAGAAACACCTCGTCAACAACGACGAATAACCTCAATAAATGGTTCAAAAGACGGACAATGTTGCAAAGATCACAGATCCAGAGAGAAAGACAGATAAAGATTCGTATAGAGGGGTGAGAAATCAATTCAAAGTGATGAGAGAAACGGGCCGCAGGAGTTGGACTGTATCGACAAAAAAAAGGTATGGTGAAGATGGGCCGTGACAACCGGGCCAGAGAACAGGTAAGAAGAATGATAAAAAATGAAAATGGGCCAAGGAAGGAAAAACGGATAAAATGGGATGGACTGAACAAAATGGGCCCAAAGGACAGAATCAAGCCCAGATCCAATATCCAAACTAATGAACCGTAATCCGAGGCTTCGAGGTCAACTGAGGTGTAATCCGAGGATAAGAATTTCAACCTTCAGGTTACGCCTAGCATTACCCGGTTGACAATTGAATTTGAGTCATCATGAACCCGAAGGTTTAGATTCTAATAAATATTTTTACATCATCCAACTATCTTCGGAACTGTGAATGTGCGTGAGGTGTTTGAAACATAAACAGTGCATTGTGGGTGCGATTTAAACACACATAATTGAAATAGATGTAAGGATGGAAGCACTCCCTCATGGGCCTTCATTTGGGCTTAGTAACGAGGCTGAATTATGAGGCCATACCCAACAGACTCACGCAAGTTTATGCGTACAATGGCTTCCATATCATCTCGGTCCCTTAATGAATGAGATGTGAAAGATAACTACAACTAGGGGTGCACAATCGGGTATCGGGTCCCTACCGAGACCCGGACCCGGTTTTTTCGGGTAGCAAAAATGCTACCAGTACCCGGGGTTCGGGTACCGTACCCGAACCCCCGGGTAAGGGGTACCCGGTACCTTGCTGTTTTAATTTTTTTATTTTTTTAAATTTTTTTTATGGTTCGGGTTCGGGTAACCCGAACCCGAAAGTTACTTTTTACCCTATACCCACTACCTGGACCTAGACCCGGACCCGAAATCTCCGGGTAGCAAAAAAAGCTACCCGGAACCGAACCTGTTACCCGATACCCGCCGGGTAATGGGTCCCGGTCAGGTTCGGGTATCGGGTCACCCGATATCCACGGATATTTTGTGCACCCCTAACTACAACAAAAGCAGTTTCTATGGCGTGAACATGGATGAGGAAATCACAAATAGAATGTCAGTATATTTGAACAGCTCAACAGCAAGACTACCCATGGTTTATTTAGGAACGTCAGTGGGTGACAACCCAAGAAGATCAAGAATGTGGAAACCCATGGTTGATAGATTCAAAAGGAGGTTTGAAAACTATGGAAACTCAACTCTATCGGTTGGGGTAGAAGTGTTCGTATCAACAGTGTTCTCTCGTGCCTATTGTGTTACTATTTCACTTTATACCGAGCCCCTAAGATCATTTTGAATACCCTTGAGAGAATCCAGAAAAAAAAATTGGAATGAGAGGAAAAATGAGAGAAGGTGCGTTGGGTTATTTCTTCATTTGGTTATCTAGTTTATTGTCTTAAACTCTGTTTTGAGTCTTTGCAGTGACAATTTAGGTTTAATATCAGTTAGTTTAGCTTTGATCATTAGTTTTAGAGAACAATCAATCCAATTTATGTTCAGCTTTCATGCAATGGATTAAGTGAACTAAACATGTTTGTTGCCTACTCTCTGTGTGAAAGACCCTTGCTCATCCATTGTATTATGACTTGACGGTGTATGTTTGCACACCCCTGATCAGCAGCAACAAGAACAGATTCAATGAAAAGTGATGTGTACCCATTTCAAGAGATGCATTTTCAATGTGGCATGGGCTCTGTATATGCGCCCCATTGGCTACCATTACCATAGCTTGACGGCCCTGAGAGATGGGTAATCCCTAGTTGGAAGCTAACGATGCATCAAAGAAGCAGTGGGTACTTCCGGAATCAAGGAGAATAAGGACTTCACGACCAGCAATTTGGTCAGCGGTCTTCATTGTATCCACAGAGCTCTTTACTGTCATTGCATGAACCGAAATTTCGACCTCATGAGAGTCTTCGTATGAGATATCATCTTCTTCACCATTCCCTCACAATTTGATGCAAAATAGACTTCGTCAAGAATGACCTTTGACTCATTTCTCGTCGCACTTGTAGCACAGTCCACATGCTTTGCGTTGAGCAATTTCAGAGGCCGTTAACCTTCGGCAATCAGGGGGTCAATGGTGGGCTCCCTAACTCTCAGGTCGACGGGATGGAGAAAATTACGGGCAGTGATTGTGCAGGTCATGGAAGGGATTGTCCAATGGTCTGCAAATAGAGTGCAAGCTTGGTTTGTACCTGACAGGCGACTAACATTGCTCCGAATACTAAAGCAAGATGTAGGAGGCTAACGTCAGCCGATATTCGATGTTCGAGCACCTTGAGGTAGAGGGCTAGTTCAGCGAGTTTCGTGATACTGCCTTTTAGGGTTGGCGCGATTGTATTCCACTTGCGATTTAAGTCCTCCAATGTGGTTTCTCGGCAGAGTGATTCTATTTCGGCAATGGGTTGTGTAATCCTGGTGCTGCATATTGCTGGCGAAAGTGCCAACAGAATTCTTCCCAAGTAAGAATCGGGAAACAAGCTGCAATTAACGACCACTACTATTGGGCTTCTCCGAGGAGATAATAGTCTATCATCTCCCACGCTATTGGAGCGGAATTTGTGGGTGTCCAAAATAGGTTGCACAATGGATCAACCAGGCTTTAGCATTTTCCTCACTGGAAAAAGAGGGGAATTCCCACCCGGCGGGATGTTGTGGAAATCCTGTGTCTATGCGGGGCATTTTTTTATACCAGTCAGGTGGGGGATGTGATGGATAGTACGTCTGCTGAGGCTGGTTAGGGGCTTGCCAGGGATTGTGATGTTATTGGTAACGAAGGGATAAGTGACGATAGGGAGGAGTGGAGTACTCTGTAGGCAGGTAGTTGTGGAGGATATTGGTTGGGCAGTTGGACGGTAGGATATTGAAGAGGCGGAGGTGGTGAAGAATGAAAGGAATAATATCAAGCTTCAAAGGAAGAACACAAGAACACCAGAAATCCAGTGAAGGAAGATTTTTCTATTATCTTCAATGAATGTACACACTACAATAGAGTCCTATATATATAAGATTACAGTGTATATTCTGATTTACACAAATCCTATACAAACTTTGACTTCCCTAAGATAACAAATCCAAATCTCATGTGGGGTCCTCCACACTCTCATTAACATTTTCCCTCAAACTGGACGGTGGTGAGACCAACATAAGTTTGGACCATAGGAACTGAAATCTGGTCGCTCCAAGCCCTTTGGTGAACATATCTGCTACTTGATCTTGTGTACTGAGATGATGTATCTCAATGTCCCTGTTAGTGACCTTCTCCCGAATGAAGTGATAATCGACTTCAATATGTTTCGTTCTGGCATGAAAGACAGGGTTGGAGGCAAGTGAAAGAGCTCCTATATTGTCACACCATAGAATAGGTCGATGATAGAGAGTAACCTGGAAATCTTTGAGCAGCATCCTGAGCCAAAACAATTCTGCTGTTGTCAGTGCCATGGCACGGTATTCTGCCTCTGTACTCGATCTGGATACAACGCTCTGCTTTTTAGCAGACCATGATATAAGAGAAGAGCCAAGAAGAATACTGTATCCAGTCGTAGACCTCCTGTCCATCCTATCTCCGGCCCAGTCTGAGTCACAGAAGGCCTGAAGCTGCAGGCTGCCTGGAGTATACCAAAGTCCTAACTCAGATGTGCCTTTTAGATAACGAAGAACTCGTTTCGCTGCTCCCCAGTGACCTGTGCATGGGCTTTGCAGATGTTGGCAAAGTTGATTCACTGAGAATGCAATGTCAGGCCTGGTTAGCGTGCAGTATTGGAGGGCTCCAACTGTCTGCCGATACAGGGTAACCTCAGATGAAGAGAGCAGAACACTTTCATTAGCTCTCTGATAGCCACCAGAAATGGAAGGAGATGGACACGGCTTTGCATGCTCCATCTTGGCTTTGTGGATCAGGTCAGAAATATACTTTGTCTGCCTCAAATGAAGGCCAGCTGAGTCACGGACAGCTTCAATTCCCAGGAAGTATCCCAGTGAGCCAAGATCTCTGAGCCTGAACACATTCTGCAGATTACCCAGAAGTTGAGAGATAGCTGCAGAAGAGGAGCCCGTGACTAAAATGTCATCTACATAAACCAGGATACTAAGGTGAACTGTATCAGTATGAAAGATGAACAAAGAGGAATCATTCAGGGACATCTTGAACCCAAGGTCGGTGAGACAGCTAGATAACCGAACATACCAGGCCCTGGGGGCTTGTTTCAGGCCATAAAGTGCCTTCCGTAAGGAGCATACATACTCGGGAGATTGCTCAGATACAAAGCCTGGTGGTTGTTCCATGAACACAGATTCTTCCAGTTCCCCATTCAAGAACGCATTAGACACATCTAGCTGATGAATAGGCCAACCAAACTGAACTGCCAGTGCCAGAAATAGACGAAGAGTGGCCATTTTTACTACTGGACTGAACGTTTCACTGAAGTCAAGTCCATATTCTTGCTCAAAACCACGAGCCACCAGACGGGCTTTGTAACGGTCCACAGATCCATCTGACTTTTGTTTAATCTTGTACACCCACTTGCAGCGAATTACGTGCTGATCAGAGGGTCGAGGACACAGCACCCAAGTCTGATTTTCAACCAAGGCCTCGAACTCAATTTGCATAGCGGCGGACCAGGCTGGAGAAAGAGCAGCTTCCTGATAGGATCCAGGCTCCTGAGGCACCTGATTACTTAAAAGTGACTGAAATGGATGACGAACAGTATGATAGAGATAAAAGTCAGTAAAAGATTTTGGTTTTAGGGATCCAGTTTTGGATCTGGTCAAGTGGGTATGTGTGGATGTTGAAGGATCAGACTCAGGTCGTGGCTGTGGAGCTGCTGGTACCAGGGAGGCATGAGAGGTGGAGAAAGGGATGGAACCTAGAGATTCAGCATTCCGCAGATCAGGGACCGCAGGATCAGTGAAACAGCTAGAAGGTGCAGTATGAGGGGGATCAGGTAGGGGGAGATCAGGTACTTCAGGTGGAGGGTAAGAAGGTGAAATTGTGGTATCAGATAGATGCTCAGATTGTGGGATAGGAGGAACTGCACAGGGAGCTGGTTGCTGAACACAAGAGAGCTCAAAGCCAAGGTTAGGGGTGGCAGAGATTGACACACCTGAAGCTGCAGACACTGCAGGTCTGGATGCAGGATTAGAGGATGATTTTGACAGAGCTGGGAATGATGTTTCATCAAAGATTACATGTCTGGAAATATAGGTGGTACGGGAGGAGACATCAAGGCACTTATAACCGGTGTGCTGTGAACTGTAACCAAGGAAAATGCACTTGGAGCTACGAAATTGCAGCTTGTGAGTGTTGTATGGTCGAAGAAGAGGGTAGCAAGCACATCCAAAGGTTCTGAGTTTGCTATAGTCAGGGGAAGACCCAAATAGGCACTGAAAAGGACTCTTACGGTGAAGTAATGGGGTGGGAAGTCGATTAATGAGAAAGATGGCAGTGGACACAGTTTCTACCCAGAATTTAATGGACAAACCTGACTGTGCAAGGAGAGTGAGACCAATCTCAATGATATGTCTATGTTTACGTTCAGCGAGACCATTTTGTTGTGGTGTATGAGGGCACGAGATACGATGGAGAATCCCAAACTTTTGAAGAGAAGCAGTGAACTGATGAGAGCAGAACTCTCCCCCACCATCAGTCTGAAGAGCCTTGATTTTAAAAGGAAATTGGTTTTCAACCATAGCACGAAATGTGATGAAAGTTTGATACACATCTGATTTGGCTTTCAGGGGATATAACCAGGTGAACCGTGTAAAATCATCAACAAAAATCACATAATAGCGGAAACCATTGTTTGACAGAATGGAAGTTGACCATACATCAGAGTGGATAAGTTCCAAAGGACACAAAGTAACACGGTTGGACGAAACAAAAGGTAACTGTTTGTGTTTCCCCAGCTGACAGGGTTCACAAACAGGAGCTGGTTCAGATAAACGGTTACATGATAATTGGAAAAGAGTAATAATACTACGAACAATGGGAGAGGGAGCATGTCCTAGCCGACTGTGCCAGACTGAGAGGGAGGGTATGGACTCAGTGATACCTACAAGGGCAGTTTTGACTTCACCAGTTGAGGAGGATAGGAGATGAGGAAGCTGAATGGGATACATCCCTCCCCTACTCGGCCCCTGCAGCAGGATCTGTCCGGAGTGTTTGTCCTTGACAAAAAAACCAGTCTCAGTTAGAACGAAGAAGCAGTGATTATCAATACAGAATTTATAAGCGGATAGGAGATTAGCAGAGGCACGAGGACACTTCAGAACTTTTGATAAGTGTAGTGGACGAATCTGAGTGTCAATATGGAGAGTACCAGTGTTCATGATCTCAAGGCCCATACCATTTCCAACTGCTACAGAGTCTGTGCCAGAGTACATCTGCTGCTGCTCAAGAGGGACAGAATCAGTAGCAATGTGTTCGTTGGCTCCACTATCGATGTACCAAGTGCTATCAGACATCTCATTATTAACATGGGCAGCCATAGCTGCGAGCTGTGCTGGAGGATGACGACCTTGATAAGCATAGTTCATCCTCTGATAACAGTCAAGAGCAGTGTGATAATATTTCCCACAAATCTGACACTTCACTGCATCCTGTGATACATCTGGAAAGGATGGGGCAGCACTAAACTGAGGAGAAGTCATTTGTCCTCCTGATAGTCCATGAGATGGATCACCTCGTCCAGAAAAACCAGTAGAAAGATTAGGCATGACAGAGGGGTTGAATGATCGTCTACTCTGTTGGCCAGCGGAATAGTTGGGTCCTGTAGACCATTGCTGAGTCCCAGGAGGTCTTCGACCAGGATTGATAGCCAGACGTCCACGTCCTCTAGATGATGAACCCCCACGATAACTGTGGCCTCTTCCAGATCTTCCAGGTGGTCTGTAGGAATTGCTGAAGAAGGCAGCGGGTTCTGGAAGAACTGGTGGCAGTTTGGATGCATAGGATAGCAAGCCACGCTCAAATTTCTCCAGTGTCATTGGTGTATCGGCTCTGAGCATATTGACATTAGCCACGAATAGATCAAACTGAGGGTGCAGGCCAGCAGCAATGAACGAAATTACATCATCATCAGAGGTTTCAGAGCCATTCAGTTTCAATTCAGCAACAATAAGTTTAGCAGAATCCAGATAATCACTACAGGAACGAGACCCTTGTGACAGAGTCACCAATTTCCTGCGTAAATCAAAAATATCCGTCCGATTTTTACCAGAAAACTTAGAAGCCAAATGCGACCAGACCTCAGCGGAGGACTCCAGATGAAAAACAGACCGAAGAACATGATCCGTGAGGGTAGAATTGATCCATACCTTGCACTGCTGGTCCTTTTTGAACCAGATGCTATAAGCTGGATTCCTTGTCTTCTCAGCAGTTTCGGATACCGGAACCAGAAACTCCATGGGTGAAGCTTCAGTGCCATCAACAATGTCCATAAGGTCATTGCTACGGAGAATCGATTTGATCTGTGATGCCCAGATTAAGTAATTTGAGCCATCACACTTGGTGATTACCACTTGCGGTAATCCAGAGGCAGAAAAGCTTGATGCTGCCATAGATCTGACTCGATTGGGGGACGAGAGTAAGATGAGGATGGTGAAATCGATCGTACGAAGTCACGAGGAGAGGAGTGTGAGGTCTGGAAATTAGGTCGAAGCCACACAGTAGAAGAGAGGGAATTAGGGCGAAATCACACTGTTGAAGAGTGTGAGATCTATGCAGCGAGAAGGCACTCAAGCAGGTAGAATACAGAATAGTTAAAGGATCGAAGAACAGCGTTAGCCAGATTGCTCCGATACCATGAAAGTGATCCAAGCAGCAGTAAAAATTAAAGAGCACAAGAACACAGAAACGAGTGAAGGAAGATAATTTTTGTTTCTTCAATAATGTACACAATACATTGGAGCACTATATATACATGTATCAGACTATAGTGTATCTATATTCTACCAGTCCTGTACACACTTCGTAGTATTATTAAGATAGTCTCATGTGGGGTCCTCCACCCTTTCATTAACACTTAGTTCAGTTCTTTTGTTTGCTATCAAAGATCAGTAGAGGAAAAAAGTGCTATTTGCATTACTAGCAAAACATTTAACTCAATTTTATAAGTTAAAGACTATTTATCCTCTTGTACTATAAATATTGATCAATTTACACTCCTGTACTTTCAAAAAAATTAGTTTACTCCCTTGCTTTTATAAAAAAAAACATTCACCCCATAAATATTTTTTATCTTATTATTTTTTTACTAATGACTAAATTGTCCTTTATTTATTTTAATGATCTTTTACGTAAACCTGAGATAAAAAAATAATTGAACCTAATTTCTCTCTGTTAATGATCTTGTACGTAAACCTGAGATAAAAATAATCTATTCCGTGAAATTAATGCGCCCACGTGGTGGGTCTTTTGGTTATTAGTAAAAAAATAATAAGATAAAAAATATTTATGGGGTGGGGTATTTTATCAAAGTATAAAGAGATAAATTGATTCTTTTGAAAGTATAGAAATATAAGTTGATCAATATGTATTATTCAAGGGGTAAATGACTTTTCACTCCAATTTTATCTCTCAGTTAGAACATCATTCAGCATACAGTTTCCACACGATTAGAGCAAAAAGCAAAAAAATTGTGTTTCCTACCGAGGATTTAATAGATATTTTGACAGGCTTCAAACTTGAGGAGATCTAAAAACGCGTTTGCTGTACAAACAAAAAAGTTTTCAGCAAAAAAAAATCTACATCAAGAGGGATTCGGGATTTTTGGACGTCATGGGGTTGGTGAGGAAGGGAGGTTCTTATTTGGCAAATGTTATAAGGCACCCACTTTCAGCACTCACCTTCAGCACCCAGATCACATTCAATACACATGTACTCACATATCAATATTGGTGTGTTCTGAATGCTGAAAGTGGGTGTCTTATAGTGCCCCTCGTTTCATTTATTAAGAGTACTGCTACATGTCCACACTATTTGTCCATAAAATTATAATTTAACCGTTTTGTTATAGATATATGTTATAGATATAGTGATTGGTACAGTTTTATAAGGATAAGACTTCTGTAACTGATGGTCCTTACCTCTATATAAAGAGGATTACAGAGAATAATAAAGAACACAGTTTCACGCTCTTCTTCTTCTCCTTTTCTCTCTTCTAGAATTCTTCCGATCACAACACGTTTAATGTAGAAACTCCAGATTTTTTTTGTGGTTTTGCCCCCATACCTTTAATCGGCCTCTTCTTTTTATGGCTCCAGGGACGTGCATCGGGGCGCAAGTCATACTTCCAGCAAATATGGATATCGACCATAATTTTTTCTTTTCTTTTTTTATTGATTATATATTAATTTAAATTTTAATTCTCTTTCTTCCTATTTTTAAAATTAAATTTATTTTAAAAATCATTCATCATTTACTAAAACGGACGTTAGCATAATTATCAGCGCGTCGTATGGTTCGATTAGGGATGTCAGTTGATATAGTTTCGGCCGAAAAACTAACACCGTATATGATGAAACTACAACTCTAAGAACCCTAAATATTAAACTCTATTTAACGATCGTATTACGACAGCTTCACCATCGAAATACTAAAACCCTACATGATGAACCAAAAATTCTAAAAATTCTAAATGCCAAACTTTATTTAACAACAGTTAATATTACGATGGCTTCGCCGCCGAAAAACTAAAATCCTAAATGATAAACTCAAACTCTATTAATCCTAAATGTAAACTTTATTTTAAAATGATAGTTAATATTACGGCGGCTTAGCCACTGAAAAGCTAAAATCCTAAATGATGAACCCAAACTTTATAAATCCTAAGTACTAAACTTTATTTTAAAATGATAATTAATATTACGGCGACTTCGCCGCTGAAAAAACTAAAACGTTAAATAATAAACCCAAATTCTATATACCCTGGATGCTAAACTTTATTTAAAGACGACAATAAATATTACGGCGGCAAAACCACCGAAAAATTAAAATTCTAAATGACGAACCCAAACCCTATTAATACTAAATAGAAAATTTTATTTAAAAATAATAATTAATATTACGACGACTTCACGGTCGAAAAACTAAAAATCTTAAAAACAATAAATTCTTAATTTTATTAAATCCTAAACCCTATTAAAATATATTATTTAGTAATATTAATTTTAATTTTTATATCTTACAATTAAATTCCATCATTTTCTTATGCATTAACCGTTTGCTGAGTGTTCCTGATAGATTCATAGCCCTTGTATGGATGGTTTGACTGAGAATGACTTGATGTATCTATCGACTAGGACCGTTGAAGTCAGCTCTCCCCATGCACAGGGGTAGAGAGGTGCATATAGAATTTTCCGGCCTCTGCATACCAGGGCGATCGAGGGTGGACGCACATCTGCAGAAGATCCTGATATTTGGTATTTTTTATACTCACCACATGTGAGGTTTACGGGTTATATACGTGATGTGAGAATATGACCCAATTCCAAATGAGTTCAAGACATAGTTCACTCACCTGAACGAAAG
>JAOYMZ010057341.1:0-13336 GCA_025802335.1 Pinguicula primuliflora
AAGGGGCTTGTTTTTTCTGCCATAAAAAGGGGCGTTATTATCCCGGCCTTCGCAAGGCCGGGATTTTTGCGAATTGGTGCCAAAAAAATGCCCGGTCTTACCAAGCCCGGGCGACGTTAAAACGCGTAATTACGGTTATTAATGACGCCCGGTGTTGCCAAGACCGGACTGTGACAAATTCAAAAAATACGCGAATTCCTGTGGCTAAAGTAAAAATTTGCCGTAAATCCTATGTATAAAAAAAATTATTATTATTCGAAGAAATAAATTGATGTCATCTCGTCAGAGACGGTTATCCTTCTGAAATTGTAGATAAAAAAAATGGTGAGCGTTCTACAAATTCAACCATTTTCCTTGGCTCCTCTCTATATGGGTTCTTCGATCTTGTGGCGAGATGATAATTTACTAAAGAATTGTTGGTGCAAAAGAAGAGAGGTTGTTCATACTCCCGAGGGGCAAACTGAAAACGGGAGGACATTGATGGGGAAAAGGAGAAAAGCGATAGCCTGTAATGCCTTTTTCTTGCCAGTGGATCCATGGGCACCAAACATAGATTCGCAAAGCATTGCTTCACAGCTGTTCGCTTTCTCTCTGTTTCCTTACTTGGGTTTCTTGTATTTCATCACGAAATCGAAGTCTGCTCCAAGGCTCACACTTTTTGGGTTCTACTTCTTGCTTGCATTCGTGGGGGCTACAAGTAAGTAAGCTTTTCCTCTTGCTTCAATCTGTAATCACAGCTTTGCTTTAGATAATATTAAGGTGCTGGTTGATAATGTCAAGTGCACGTCAACTGTTTGTCCAATGTTCTCAGTGTTGATTCTGAGTATTGTTTCTGATCTTGCCAATTTGGGACGTCTGGCCATCACTTTTTTGAATTGTGTTATGTGAATTGTGATCAAAATTCAACTCACGTCATGCCCTTGTTGAATGTAAGCTCGTTTTTGCCTGAAATGTTCGTGTTAGAACTATACTAACTCTTGCGAAATTTGGCTTTGGAACACCACTTCCCAACTGAAGTTCCAGCAGGAATCTACGGTAATTTTTGCTTTACAATAGCTTTTGTCTGTTTTTGTCAACCATCGTCAGTGGTTTCTCATGGAGTTCCTTCTTTTGCATTCTTGGAATAGCAAAGGTTCACTATGGCACATCCTTGTCCAACGTTGACTGGCTACATGGTGGGGCTGAGTCACTCCTTGCTCTCACAAACATATTCATTGTCTTAGGCCTACGGGATGCTCTAAGAAAAGCTGGAAAGGGTAAGAGATATGCAAACACCTCAAATTTACCAGCTGCAGTCACAGATGAAGAAAAGTCATCGGCCTAGGTGATAAATGCACCCCATTATACAGGAACAGATATGGAGTTACTTTGTTCACCAGCATTCAGCAAGTTTCTAGTTCTAGCATATTGCGAGCATTTTGTTATTCCATGTGTAATATAGTACCCAGGAAAGTCTATTATCATAACATCTGCAATTATATATATTTGTCTCTGTTCAAGAAGGCGGTCGCCCCTATAACATGTTTGACCATAGTTGCTCTAAGTTCTACCATGGTATTATCAAATTACTTGATTGGAAAACCTTACTGCAGTTATACTGTACATGATATCGTCTAATAAGGTATCTTCACAACACGGACTGACCGTATCAGTAGTGGAGACTGTTCGTTCTGCTAATTTTCTTGTTTGAGGTTGGCGCATATACTCTTACCTGTGATGCAAGAGATCCATCTTCTTAAGAAAATCTGCATTCATTTTGTAGCTTTCTGAGACATGATTATATTTTGTTCTAGGATATTGTATTGTGCTATTCGTGTTTGTTTATTGCTTGTCTTGTCAAATCTTACGGGGTTATTTAAGTGATACTGAAATTCCTATGTTTCTAATTTCTGTACATGAACACCAGAAGCATAGCTTGACTGAAGATTACTTGCATATTCCTGATATTTTGTGCAAATTTCTCGACACGGCTAGCAAATTTATACATCCTTATAACTTTTTGACTAGTTCTGAGATCTAGCATTGTTATCTCTAACCCCGCTTTATCCATTTATTCCCACATTAACGAAGTTCAAAGTTCAAAATCATGTGAAAATCCAGGGATGCCAAATATGAAATGATCTATGGTTGCCACTTCATTAACTGAGAACTCCATGCCTTCAGTTGGAGAACTGGTTTCTGATGCTTGAGATGAAACTATATGTGGAATTTGGTTTCCGTAGTTCATCATCTGATAAGTTGACTCAGAGAAGTAGTTTGCTCCTGATGTGTCCGGAGAGTTGAACAACGTAGAGCAGGATGCCATGCCATTATCATCAACAAGAGCTGATATCGGAGAATACTGGTTCTCTCCGCCATGGCATTCGAATGCTGATGGAAACGAGAAGTGGACTGGCATCTCTTTGATATTGAAGTGCTCAGTATTGACTCTGAGGTTGGTTTTCAAGTTCAATAGGGCATGATTCTGTTCGTCTTGTGGACGGTATTGGGAATTGTTCCTTTTCATTTCGGTTTTTGGCGGTGATGCTGGCGGCGGAACAGAATTCCCCGAATGGCTACATGTATGACTCCCTTTGTATGTAACCTCAAATAGGGTCGGGTCATCATCTGATCTCTGTACTTGCTTTGTAGCCCAGCAATTGCGATTGCGGTATGTACATCTGTAGTAGCTCCTGTTGATAAAAACAACCTGTGAGCTTTCTTTTCACAGTCTATGATCATGAAGGCATCTAAGTATCATTTACTGCCATCTTTTTTTTATTTCCTTGCTTTCTTCTATTCTTTCTAATTTAGAAGGAAAGAAAGAGAGAGAAAGAATGGACCTTGGGTATCTAGCTCCTAGAATGTCTTTCTGTCCATACTTTCTCCAACTATATCCATCTTCTGCAGGACCTTCAAGTCCATTTTCAGAGTTGACTTTCACTTGTTCTGTCCAGGTGGGCTGAAGCTTTCTGTTGCATTAACCAATTACAGAATCATATCAGTTAAACTGTTTCCATAGAAATAACGAGAAATCTTCTCCTCCAGACTCTACGGTCCCGACCAAACGATTATGGTCCAGATCGAGAATCTGGACTATTGGATTTACATCATTTATTGTTGCATCAATTTAATTCAACGGATTCCCGGTCTGGACCATAATCGTCTAGTGGGTACTATATAGTCTGGAGGAGAAGATTTCACTAGAAATAACATCTAGTCTGGATTTGTTTTGAGATAATATCTACCTTTTCTTTGATGCATCCCCATCTCTAACACTCTTGTAGCACTCATAACTTCTTGGACTTTCATCTACAGATACCGAAGAAGCCACTGCTGCTGTTGCTGATGCTCCTATCTGGGCTTTCCCAGCAGGTCCGCTCCAATTCAGAATCATCAAAGCCTTCTCAAAAGTTGATATTATCCTCTGAAGAAGAAAATCTGGAGCTTCTGATGGATGATAAGTCGAGCTTAAATGCCGGTGAAGCTGCTTCGCTTTCTCCATCCCTTGGGACAGCTCCTCAACCAGTTTACCGTAATCCGATACCGGAGCACCTTCCATCTTGATGTTGTGCTAATTGGGAACCCAATATCTGATTGGTGTGCGTGCTGCTAAAACATTACACTAAAAACTGAGGTTCATATTTTCTTTTTCTGCTAAAATCTTTGATTGAGAAGCCTGTGCTGCTGCTACTGTGTGCAAAAGCTATTATATAAGAGGACTGGAGGGGAAGCTGATGAAGTCGAAAGTGAGACATCCTGAATTTAAAGAAACAGGTTTTGGACATTGATTGTGAAAAAAAAAATTGCGTGGAATTGAGTGGGAGAGTAAAATGTTTGACTGAGAAACCGAGTTTCTTTGTGGACCATATTCTGGAAGCCTAAAATGTGTAGATGGACTTGCAATGCAACGAAGAGGGGGGTAGCGGCTGACTCATTCAAACCTTCAAAAAAAAACTGATCTTTAATCCCCATTTTGACAAGTTTGTGATATTTATATTTAAGATAAATTTCAGGTGTACAACTTGGGTGTATAGTTCTAATATTAACTGTCAAATTTAGTTATTAAGTTGTAATTCTGACAGTCAGGATTAGAATTGTACACAACTGTACATCACAGGGATGACCAACTAAAGGTTCCTCTTATATTTATATATAATAATTTCTTGAAGTAGAGTTTATTTGTTCCCTAGAAAATTTATGTGTAGTTTTAAGTATGACCCGATTGAGTAATGATACGTATATAATTTTTTCAAATGTAATTATGTATGATAAATTACATGTTAACACATGTTATTAGACTTGGGACTCTTAGGTTTAATACTTTTATTTTGTGTGTGATTGGGTCTTACATCATACCTTGTGTCAACATTTCATTGATAATACATAATTATATAAGTTTAACATTGTTGCCATTAATATTTTCTATTTTTTAATTTAGTAACATCAATTTAGAGTTTAGACATATGAGGACAAAATTCTCATGTTTGGTTGGGATTCTGACAATTTTGTGATAGAACATTTTATTGCACATTTTCCCATTTGGTCAGTAATTTTTAACTAGCGTTTAGGAATTTCTGGTGACAGAGTTATTGGAATTGTTCCAAATCATATGTTTTCCACCTCATGTCTGTAAGCTTTCCATCAATTGAAATCCTATACACATGATTCTTCAATAATTATGATCCATTGGGGTAATCACATTTTTTTCCAATGATTTGGTTGTATTTTTACATTAAACGTAAATAGTAATGTATTAGGGTCATTAGGGAGGCAAAATGTAGGATCCTAGATTCATAGTGAACGTGCCCATGATTTGTTATTCTAAGGTGCACCCATACTTTTGAAATTCATATCTTGATTGAGCAGAAAATGTGACGTGACATCATTATTTGGTATGGTCATTTAAGTCCTTTTAAATGATTTGTCTAATATCCACCATTTGACCGAGCACATCAACTACTTATTGACCATTCTCCTGCTGGGCGTTGTAGCGGTTAAGAAACCAGGCCATCTTCTCCTAGAATCTGCCGGATGTTCACAGATTGTTGGAGGAGACGCAAATGCATCTCTGGCTTGCACTAAGAGTCAATGGCCAGTTGGGCCTACAAATTGGATTGGATGAATGGATTAGAGATCCATTGTGTTGTACAAAAGATAGAATAGGCCAAAAATGTGCCAAGAAAATTGTAAATATCTATACATAAACACATACAATCAATAAAATAACCTCACTTATTAAAAAAAACTACTTATGGACCATAACATGATTGAGTACTTAAAAATTTATCTATATAGTTGTTACTTGTTTGCAATAAAGGGAAGATGATATGGAGCAGGAAAATTCCTGCAGCAAAAGCACAATAACATCATTGGGCAACATACCATTGATTATGTGGTGACCCACAATTAATACTCATATCAATAATACATTGACATGTGTTTTCCCTTCACTTTTCCTGCAACAATTTTCCTTCTCCATATCATTTTCCGCAATAAAGATACCAAAAGTATTGTGAAAATATTTCAGTAAGAAAATCTCCCCAAGCCACAACGACAAAGGAGACAAGGGCAAGGGCAAACTGGAGACTGCGGACCAATTCAAACTAACTGCTAACTTATCAGCATTTTCTCATACCTGGTATTGGAGAATTTGGTTTTGGGGCCCTACATCCAAAACACTAAAATTATATAAATAATAAATATAAATTTAAATAGCAAGAAGTTCAATCTAAACTCTAACGGATATCATTCCATTATCAGAAATAAATTATATAAATGGTTTGTCAAAAAGGGTTAGTCTAGTGGTCATAGGAGTGGCAATTGCACTCACAGGTCACGCATTTAAATCTCTTCAGCGACATTACCTATAAAAAAATTATATAAATGGTTTCCAAAAGACTTCAACACAATGATTTTGAAAATGATGTTGGACTTTTTTTTTCAAAAATTCTAAGTCTTGCCAAAAAAATTCTATTATCGATTCATTAGAAGAAAATGCCCATTGAGCTATCCCCTAAAATGACGGAAATTTTCTAATACAGGACGGTATATACCCAACTGTCACGAATTCTAATCCTAATCGTACATTATTAATCTGACAGTCAGGATTAATAATATTTAAAAATTAAGTGATCAACTTCTGGCAAGATCAATAAATGGACAGCCATTACTAGAATTTAGAACATAAGGGGATTGTCTAGGATATAATGTCGGGAATTAGAAAATTTTCCCAAAATTGGGGCACCACGTTCTTAGAATTCAAGAATTTTAATACTGATCATTAATTGTTGATCCGACGGTCAAGATTAACAATATTTAAAAATTAAGTGATCAACTTCTAACCGTCGGATCAATAAATGAACGACCATAATTAAGATTCAGAACATAAAATGATTTGACCAGAATATAATGTCCGGATTAGAAAAAATTTCCCAAAATTGGGGCACCACATTGTTTAATTGAAGTGTATTTAATTCACTGGATTTGCTAAGTTTTTTAATTATGATGCAAATGCAATCTGACGAATCTTCCAATTCCAATACCGTGTTTTCTTGTCGCTTTCGGCGAGAGTAACACAAAGGCACACTGCAGCCGTCGGATCGGAATCATTTGGGGCTTCTGTTTGCATACCGTTTGATTTACAATCTGACTTTGTCAAAAACAAATAGTGAAGTTCCAAGGCCCAATAGTGAGCCTAGATGTTATAGAATTAATTTCGTGCGGATCGGAATCGTTCGGATCGACCCATCCGGGTCGGGTTCAAATTACCCTCCCTACCCTAATTTATAGAATGTAAGCTCGGTTCGAAGTCCGTACCTTTGTATTATGATTTATAAATATATGAGTAAAGAATACAAATACAACTCATCCTATTCTCGCACATAGGATAATTGACCGACCAATTACGTGAACAATGACAATTGAAGGAGAAAATAGAACCATATCACTTCATTAAGTAAGCAAGATACGAATTAATTCAGTTCAAGTGCTGACATTCATTGAACTGAAACATAGGGATACAGGTCCATCCTAGGTAGCACAGGTGCGGGGTGCGGGTGCGAATACGATACGTATCCGATACGAGCGCGAGATTTTATGAAAAATATAGGATATGAGTGCGGGGTCATATATGTAAATATTAAAAATATAAGGACTAAATAGTAAATATAAAAAAATTATAGAAAAAAATATAATGTCACAACACAAAAAACATATAAGATAAATAAATATAAAAAATATATAAAAAAATATGAAAAAAATATAAGATATTCACAACCCCACCGCATCTTCAAATTGATACTGATATACGGCCATTCCTCCTCCATTTTTTTGTATATTGTAGTTTTTTTTATAAGTAAAGCTTTTACTTATATTGTATAAATATGTACAGTGTGGGGGTATTTGGATTATACCCAAACCAAACGATCCTTATATTACTCAAAAAACATATGAATGTTTTCCTCTCCCCAATCTCCCGTCGCCATTTCCAGTCAACTCCCCAAACTCCCGTCGCCAGATCCAGACCATTCACCACTCAATTAACCAGTCCGGGTTCAGGGACACCGCCGTTCGGAAGGAATGCAGACCGGAAGGAATGCAGATGGAAGGAATGCAGACGGAAGGAATCGTTACCTTCGAATGTGTCGAACGGGAAAGGAGAGGAAGCCCTAGCAATGAAGAGAGGTAAAAAATTTTAATAAAATAATGCCCGATACGCGGATACGGCGTATCTGTATCGATACGGCCGTATCCGTACCGTATCTATAATTTGCTAAAATTATAGATACGGCCCGATACGTATGAATACGTATCGGGCGTATCCGGTGCGTATCCGTATTTGATACGCACCGAATACGGGAAAGGCTTCAAGATCGGCGTATCCGTGCTTCATAGGGTCCATCCAATAACTCTCACCAAATTACGGGTAATGTTATAGAGCACCACCTCTATAGCACATCACCATGATACCACCTCCATTAATGGATAATAGGTCCCAAATTACACCTCTGAAATTTGCTAGCTTTTATTTTATATTGGCCCGTGTAGATGTGATTGTCATCTTATTTATTACTATTATCGTAGGATAATATCACCACAGCTCACTCCCTTCCATTTCAGTAGGTTACCTTCACTTAATTCTGCATTCACAAAATAGAAAAAACGAGCTTCATATCTGAATCTGCAATAGACAAGATCAAAGATCGACCCAAGATATAAGTACAAAAACCCAGATAACAAACCTTCTTCTTATTCTTAGTTGTCTCTTTATCACTGTCACTGCTGCTTCCACTATCACTTTTGTGGTCACTATGCTTCTCACCTTTCTTCCTCATCATCTTCTTTTTCATGTTCTTCATCTGCTCATGAGCCTTGGGCATGCAATGCCCCGCATGTTCCTTTTTCGTCTTCTGTGTGAGATTATAGGTGGGGTGTCCGTTGTGTGCAGCATTAGATCCTTGATGTTGATCATGATGTGGGAAGATTCTGTGAGCCATCTCCTTCACTTTGTTACTGAAAGAGTGTTCATTGTTGTGAGGAGTAGTGTTCTTAACCTTTGTCTTGTGCTCTGTTTCATCAGAAGGCTTGTGGGACTGGACAGAGGCCATGAGAATACTAAGCTCTGTTCAAGATGTGGTGCAAGAACAGTTACATGTAGTGAGATGAAATGGTGCGAATATGCGGAAATGTCGAATCAAATCCTTCCATGAATCTGCTTTTCATCCAAAACTAATGCAATATATGCACCCAGAGATAGAGCAAATGTTTTCTCCGTGTGTCCCGTTATGTACCGGACAACATTTCTTAGGTGTTGAATTCTAATTTTATCTATTCGATCAATATTGGATGGTCAGGATTTAAACACTTATTTAACTTAAGCGATCAAATCCGGGGCATCAGATCAACATTCGGCACCTAAGAAATGTTGATTAGTACATAACGTTCCACACCTAAAAATTTGCGGAGATAGAGACCACCATTTAAACATCAAATAACTATAGAAGCAACTGCGGAGTAAAGATGCCAACTTTATCACGGGTTAGAAATACAGATAAGAATATTCCATTTAAGCATAGAATCCTAAAATATACAAAATGGCAGCATCGAATATATTGGATCTCCATAAGCCGGATACATGTTTACAAATTTTCAAAAGCTATAATCACCTTCCCAAAGACAGAAAACGGCATCAACACATAGCAGATACGAACACAGACAACAAAATGCAGAGAACAAAAGCATGTTGCATAATAGAGACAGTGTTCGAGAAAACGGTAGGTAGATCTTGGGCGGCCAGTGCCCGCCCAGCGCCTAAGCGGACTGTTCGCCTGCCTAAGCGGGCTTGTAAACGGCCTAAGCGGTAATTCGGGCAAGTTGGAGGACAACATACTAGCGCTTAGGCGCACCTAGACGACCTAATTCTCGAACAGAGATAGAGACTACAATATCTGATGGACAAAATATCTATCTATTATAAGGGTTGCTTGTGTTGAGCTGACACGAAACAAACTTTTCAATAACTCGCACAGCGAGTCGTTCTGCCTCTTCCTGGTTGGACCCTGTAGACTGCAGATTCTTCTTCGCAATTTTGAAAGAGTGGTCACCCCCTTGAATCACATGCAATTCATTTGTGGTTTTCATTTTGTTTCTCACAGTTTCCAATAGCTCTATAGGACAAAGCCCATCCTTACTACCCTACAAGGAGAAAACTGAAGCTTATAATGAAAAATAATGCTAGACATACTTAATCTTTGTGTACTTAATTAAGTATACGTGTCAAAACGACGTCATTTTGATATATGTTAAGTCAAAACGACTAATTAAGTAAAAAAAAAGTAAGTATGTGTAACATTATGATCTAACTGAAAATTGCAAATCACACATCTAACTGAAATGAATTGAGAACATGATCAACTGTATAGTTGTTTTTGCAATCGGCAAATACTCCGACCACTAAGTCAGTCCAACATCATCGATCTCTTATTCTAGAAGATTAGGAGTAAGCATTTCCTTTTCAAGCTCACTGCTATCTAAAAATAAGTAAATCAGTTGTCAATAGTAAACATGAACAACAAAGAGTGCGTTCACCTGCACAAACATGACTGGGACGATAAGATGCAATAGTGTCTCATCCCGTACTGCACCATTAGTGCCCTAAAATTGAATAACAGAGAAAAAGGAAAGCAGATGAGCCATCTTTATTCCATGATAACTAAACCATCTAGAACTATTTCTTCGTAAAACAGACCGGAGTAATATGTAGATTTATTTGTACTAGTATAGTAATCAATTTCAAGGGCCAAATGGAAATATATTACTGGCATGGAATGCTGATCAGCAATACAATTACAAGACATGTGCATCGAAAAGCTTGTTTTTTGCATAACCATAGTCCATAACAATAAATGCATCGATGACAATTTCTATTATGTCCAGCAAAGATCAAGCAATCAAGTCATGTAGATAGATAGCACAAGTAGAAAGCACAAACATAACTATACTAGTACAAAGATCAAGCATTCAAGTCATGCATCGATGACAATTTCTATTATGTCCAGCAAAGATCAAGCATTCAAGTCATGTAGATATATAGCACAAGTAGAAAGCATAAACATAACACATTCCGGAACTGAAAATGAAGAACCTTTAGGGGATAACCCAAACAAACTACTGCTGAGGCAGCGATATCTTTTCCACCTGCAACCATGCAACTGATCCTGGTATTGAAAAGAAGTTGAAGTGAAGGGAAAGATATTATTTTACACAATAAACTTGTCTCAACCAAAGCATGTTACCGTGATCCCATGGACTTCCCAGCCAGGACTAACGGATGGCCAGGGTACTTCTCCATGGCCTTTCGGGTAATATCACTGTGAAAATCAACCAATTTTTCAGCCTTTGGTGGTGCCCTTCGCTTACCTCCAGATAGGTCTGAGTCAATATGTATAAGAAAAAATTCCATGAGCTCTTTTCGTTTAAATCTAATACCTTTTTTACATGCCGGAAGGTGCTTTTTTCTATTCCATCATACTGAAATTTTACAACTTAAAACTACGAATATAATATCACCTTACTCTACTATCTGTCCCAGATATCATCTTCAGTTACGGCCATTATGTGAAAAACAGAATAAACCAGGCATTAGAAGGAGTGAAATCTTCTCCTCCATGCTCTACGGTCCCGACTAAATGATTATGGTCTAGACCGAGAATCTGGACCGTTGTATTAAAATGATGCAACAATAAATTATGACAATCCAATCGTTCAAATTCTCGCTCTGAACCATAATCATTTAGTCCGCACCAGAGTCTAGAGGAGAAGATTTCTTAAGGATATACTCACAAGGGTAGTCTAAAGTAATTACGTCAACAGCATCTAGCTCGTTCGCCAGCATATTTTTCCAACTGCACAAAAATACCAATTACCAGTCTTGTACAGTAAAGGCAAAAAAACAACATTCTCGTCCTTCAAACAATGGGAAAACTAAACAATTATCATAATGAAGGCGCACGCTTTATGAATTCACCCTTCCACATATTATGCATTACGGATAGTGAAAAAAAGACCACCTAATCATCCAATCAGAGGAGGAAGGAGCACCGGCTCCATGAGCAAACACTACCACGGGTGACCTCTTATTTGTTTCGCTCGCAGCCGATTTACTATGTTCATCATCTCCACCTTGTGGATATTGCTTTTCCTCCTTTTCTACGTCGGGATCGCCCCGGTTCATGCACTTTCTCTTCGAACTTCGCGTTGTCACCATTTCACCTTCAACAATGGCAATGGGATGTAAAATCCCCTGAATTAAACCTCATTGACAACTAGGAATTTGGATTGTTTCGCAGGAGATGCTTGGATTTTCGCGCCAATCAAAGGAGAAGAAATGTTGAATTTGTATCGGTTTGGTGAGGAATCGAGTTGGACTAGTAGGGCCTAATCCATCAGCTCTGCTCATCAAAATTATGAGATGACCTAGAATTTCTGAATTGATCCGAATTGAATCAATTATTTTGGGTTAAGATTTTCGTACATAAAATTTATATTTTTGTTACGTTTTTTCTCGGAATGTCCGTAATCATTAAGGAAGTTTCCTATCTTTTTACCTAAATCTATCACATCAATCAATTTTTCTCTCACTCCACATAATCTTTTCTACACCCATATTTTCTCTCTCCTGTCTATCCTCTATATTTCACAATCATAAAATGAAATTTTCACCCCTATAATTTTATTATTATTATTTTATAATTTATTTATTAATCTGGTAATTTAATTTTAATTAATTTATTAATCTGATAATCTAATTTTAATTAATTTATTAATCTGATAATCTAATTTTAATTAATTTATATTTTATTTATTCAGTATTATTTAATTAATCTGATATTAATTTATACTTAATACATATTCATTGTATTATTTTTTTTAATGTGTTGTTCCTTTTCTTTGAACAACACATTGTGTTGTTCAAAGAAAAGGAAATTTCCTTCACTAAGTGGGTGATTGGACAACAGATAGACATGAAAACTTCCATGAATGTTGCACATAGCCTCATAGAAGTTGTTCATCAAAAAATATGTGATTAGTTTTTAAATTGCATGAACAAAAAAATTATGAACATATGACAATTCTGATTCGACCAAAATCAACATTTTGTTTATCTATTTTAAGGTGTCTAATCATTTCTGACCTTATACATTTATCCTCAATTCAAGATTATGAAATGAATAATGCTATTTATACATTTTTTATTGACACTATCACTAAACACACACGTGGCATCATGTTAATAATGTGAGAAAAAGAAAAAAAATGGGAAAAAATGTGACATGGATGGTGTCACATGTGTGTGTTTAGTGATAGTGTCAAAATAAAATGTATGAGTAGCATCACTCTTATGGAATATTTAGTAGCGTTTTTTGTTTAGAATTAGGGGTGCATATTGAGATTTTGAGTCCTCATATTGGAATTACCCGGTTCTAAATCCAAAACATCGGGTTTTTAAAAAAGCAATCTGAACCCAAGTTTCGGTGGCTGAACTCAGGTTCCGGTAATACACAAATGTGTTTTTTTTTAAAAAATGAGTTTGAGTTTGGGTTGTTACCTATCATACCAGTTTATGGATTGATATTAAAAAAAAAACTCGCAATCATCATTACAAAAAGAAGATTAGTGAACTAGCTCAACGGGAAAAAGCAAGTGGGCATGTTGCCTACCGATTTATGGATTGATGTACTAAGTTTGATATTCCAACCATTGTTGGAATATATTGCAAATATCGAGAGATAAGGACTTATCGAATTTCCGTTTCAAGCTGTGCCGTGGACGCGCACACTGCCTTGAAAGCGATTTC
>JAOYMZ010057352.1:0-13335 GCA_025802335.1 Pinguicula primuliflora
TAAATTCTCGGTGTCCATTTATTTTCTGCACCTACCTGATTTCTCCATTATTATTATTTTATCCGCTGCGCCCAACACGTGACCCCCCTAATCCCATATAAATCCTCCCCTGCTTGCCGGTAATCTTCAACGGGGCCCGTGTACACACTCATGGGGCAACCTACACCATTCACCCAATCCTAGTCCAGTAGTCCTGTAGATTGAACCTGATGGCTTCTGAAGTTCAACTATGACTGCAACTGCACCTTGTCTAACACGTCAGAAAGGTTTGGTTCAATAGTATTGAAGATGAACCTATTTCTTAAGCTCCATATCTCCCATTGCACTAATTGCCATATTGCATTCCAGGTGGGTTTTGTACCGACCATGTTTCTTCCGTAAGTGTTTCATACATTTGCTTGGTAGAATATACTTGTTTAAAACTGAGATTTGGATTTGCACGTACCTCTATGTCATAATTGCTCCATCTCCATGTATCTGATGCATTGTCTGTGATGGAGCTCCCTCTAGATCTAGTAATAGCTGCTAAAACTGTATAATGTCTGTAATATTGGATATTCCATACGAAGCCCATAACCATGTCCAGCATCCATCCACATAGACTCCTTTAGATGCAACAGTCGCTGTTTTATATACTGCCACTAAGAAGAGAGCAAGGTATTTAACTTCAAAGCTTGCTTCCCCACACCACTTATCAATCCAAAACCTTATATCAACACCATTTCCCACTTTCCACGACACTTTACTCAAAAACCAGGTTTGATTGAGGAAGTATCATGGTATCTAATTTATTATCATCGATTCTCAAAAATCAGATTTGTCTTGTTTTGTAAATATTTTACAGATTTTCAATTTATTTATTATTTTTAGATTTTTTTTAAAAAAAATCTACCGATACAAAGAATAAAGAATTTCACTCTTATACTTCGATTAAAAGTCAATTTTAAACTGTTTTTATTTTAAACATTGGTATTTTAGTATTTAAACTAATAATTTTAAATAAATATAATAAGGAGCAAGGGAAAATGACATGGCACACAAAAATGGGCATGTAAATTTCATGCGCATTTTCCCGTGTGCCATAACGTTCCTCTGCAAATTGATTAATTTGTCCAGCCACAAGTATGGAAATTGCATTTTTGTAGGGTTAAATTGATTTTTGCCCAAATAATCAGAGTGAAAATTCATTTTACTCTCAAAATTAGATAATAACTTCCTCACCATCATTGATGCAATTGCAATTGTTGCCCATCGTTCAGATCTCCCAGACACCATGATTCATGAAAGCCTAATGCAACTACATGTATTACAGTCCGAAACCATTTCAATGTCCCACGCACCATCATAGGCACCATGTTGCTGCTGCTGCAGCTGCTAATATATGAAACAAAATCATGTATGATCGGTGTTCGAGAATGCGTTAGGCGATCCAAAACATTTTCGGCCCTCGTAGCGCCTAGACCGTTTAGGCGGCGCTGACCCGAAACACACAACATTTTTTTTTATTTTTTTAATTTTTAGTCTGATAGCTGGGCGGCCGCCCAGCCGGGGCACCACCCAGCCTCAATTCGGGGCGGCTAGGCGGCCAATTCTCGAACAGTGTGTATGATATAGTCACAGTGCATTGGTCTTTAATGTTGGCTTTGATGAATTTTATATAAACTGAGTCGATTCTAGACGCGAGTCAACGGTCACCCGACTCATCACACTCGGGTCAACGGGTTTTGAATAAGTCGAGCCCAGGGACAACTGGGTCTCGTGTATATGGGTGTGCGTGTGGGGGTGAATTTGGTAGAAATGTGGTGTCACCATTAAAACCTTGAGCTCAAGGTAATTGGTTCTCCCCTCAATTCCTATTTAAACCACTTATCTCACACTTACGCTTTCGGTGTGGGACAATAACTCTTTAACACTCCCCTCAAGTCTGACTAAGCAAGCTCTGTCGGCCTTGAACGCCACATCGAAGAAGAGCGAAAGCGTACACAGGCTATTCGGTCGTTAGACCATTATTGATTCCGATGCCATAATAAATTTTATATAAACTGGGTCGGCTCTAAATGCTAGTCAATGGCCGCCCGACCCATTATACTCGGGTCAATGACTTTGAATAAATTGAGCCCAAGGACAATTGGATTTCGTGTATGCAGGTGTCCGTGTGGGGTTAAGTTGGTAGGAATGTGAATGACACAATTAAAATCTTAGGTCCAAGGTAATTGATTCTCCCCATAATTTCTATTTAAACTACTTATCTCATACTTAAACTTTCGGTGTGGGACAATAATTCTTTAACACTCCCCCTTAAGTCCGACTCGGCAAGCCCTGTCGGACTTGGATGCTACACTGAAGAAGTGCGGAAGCATACACAGGTCATTCGGTCGTTAGACCATTCAGTATGAGATAAGTAGTTTAAATAGGAATTGTTGGTAGAACCTATAACCTTGGGTTCCTATACCATGATAAATTTTATATAAATTGGGTCGGCTCTAAATGCGAGTCAATAGCTGTCATACCCATCACACTCGGGTCAACGAGTTTTGAATAAATCGTGCCAAGGGATAACTGGGTCTCGTGTATACAGGTGTGCGTGTGAGGGTGAATTTGGTAGAAATGTGGGTATCACCATTAAAACCTTGAGCCCAAGATGATCGCTTCTCCCCACAATTCCTATTTAAACTATTTTTCTCATACTTCCACTTTTAGTGTGGGACAAAAACTCTTTAACACTCCCCTTCAAGTTCGACTAGGCAAGCTCTGTCGGACTTAAACACCACATCAAAAAAGAGCGGAAGCGTACACAGGCTATTGGTCGTTAGACCATTATTGACTCTGATACCATGATAGATTTCAGAAGAAAAGGGAAAGAAGGTGGGCTGACCCAATACTCGGGTCACGAGTACCCATGAAGAAGAAGGAGCCCGACCATTAACGATCGGTTTGGGTCTTGTGTGTGCAGGTGCGCGTGGGGTGAAATTTGGTAGAAATGTGAGTGTCATCGTTAAAACCTTGAGCCAACGTGATAAGTTCTTCCCATAATTCCTATTTAAACTAGTCCAACTAAGATTTCACAACCAGTATGGGACAAGTACTTCAATACTCCCCCTCAAGTCTGACTAGGCAAGCTATGTCGGACTTGAACGCCATACCAAAATAAATTTTAGAAGAGCGGAAGCGTATACAGGCCAGATCTTTTTTTCGATCGTTAGATCATTATCGGCTCTGATACCATGATAAATTTTATATAAACTGGGACGACTCTAAACGCGAGTCAACGGCTGCCCGACCCATCACACTCAGGTCAACGGACTTTGAATAAATTGACTCAGGGACAACTGGGCCTCGTGTATACAGGTGTGCATGTGGGGGTGAATTTGGCAAGCCTCCCCTCAAGTCCGATTAGACAAACTCTGTCGAACTTGAACACCCACACCGTATAAACGCAGTGGAACCTGCTCCGATACCATGAAGAAATCTGGTCCAGCCCATTATTCGGATCTCGTCACCTTTGAAGAAATCTGGCCCGGCCCAAGCCCGACCCGAATCTCGAGGCAAGTTTAAGTAGGCCCATGATAGAATTTAGAAGAAAGGCGAAAAGAAATTGGGTCGGCCCAATACTCGGGTCACGAGCCAATGAAGAAGAAGCGAGCCCGACCATTTACTATCAGTTCGGATCTCGTGTGTGTAGGTGTGCGTAAGGGTGGATTTGGTAGGAAGTGCACACGAGGCCCGAGCCTAGAGAGAGGCGGATCCGTTTTCTAATATGGTGTCAGAGCTGACAGTCGAAGGCCCGATAGTATTTCCGGGAAAGTCCAGAGTGAATTGGCCCAACGGGCTCATGGGAGGTTTAGTCCAATTTGGGCATTGTTCAGGAGGCCTCGATGAATATTTCCGAGGTTCTCGTAATTATTTACGTGGAAATCCCGAGTATTGACCCCATAATGGGAATTGGCCCAATTGGACATTATCCGTATTGTTGTCCAAGTCCAACAGAGTTTACCTAGTTGGACTTGAGGGGGAGTGTTAGAGATATTTGTCCCGATTACAAATATAGAAACTAACTAGTATATAATGATATGTGATGCTTACCTCTATTGTCTTGGTACCTTAGTTTTTAAGAGTGTAAGCCCACATTTATTATATATTGGCCCACGCGCGCACACATGGACGACCCTGAACCCACCGGATCGGCTTTATTCCAAATTTCAACTTGGTATCTGAGCTGATAAATATGGTCTAATGACCAGAAAAGATCCATGGCACCCAATACAAAAAGCCACACAAAAAAGAGACACCCAATAACACAAGTTACAAAAAAGCCACGATTGTTGATGAACTTAGAGCCACTGAGGTTAATTGGGCTAGTCCAGATAATATAAATAATCAAGTCTCAACAGGGCTTGCCCAGTAGGACTTGCGGGAGGGTGTTAGAAGTATTTGTCCCCTACCGGTTGTGAAACCTTAGTTGGACTAGTTTAAATAGGAATTGTGGGGAGAACCAACTACCTTGGGCCTAAGGTTTTAATGGTGACACCCACATTCCTACCAACTTAACCCCCACACGCACACCTAAATACACGAGACCCAGTTGTCCCTGGGCTCAATTTATTCAAAGCTCGTTGATTCGACTGTGATGGGCCAGACGGTCGTTGACTCACGTTTAGAGCCGACCCAGTTTATATAAAATTTATCATGGTATCGGAGCGGGCGGTCTGAGGCCTAAGAGTGTTTCTGGGAAAGTCCAGAGTGAATTGGCCCAACGGGCCCATGGGAGGTTTGACCCAATTTGGGCATTGTTCAGGAAGTCTCGATGAATGTTTCTGAGGTCCTCATAATTGTTTTCGAGAAAATTCCGAGTATTGACCCCATATGGGAATTGGCCCAATTGGATATTATCCGTGCTGTTGTCCAAGTCCAACAGGGTTTACCTAGTTGGACTTGATGGGGAGCGTTAGAGATATTTGTCCAATACTGATTACAAACTTAGAAACCAACTAGTATATAATGATATGTGATGCTTATCTCTATTGCCTTGGTCCTTGGCTTTTAAGAGTTGAAGAATTGTTGTCCCATATCAGTTGTGAAACCTTAATTGGACTAGTTTAAATAGGAATTGTGAGGAGAACCAATTACCTTGGGCTCAAGGTTTTAATGTGACACCCACATTTCTACCAAATTAACCCTCACGCGCACCTGCACACACGAGACCCGAACCGATCGTAAATGGTCGGGCTCGCTTTTTCTTCATGGGCTCGTGACCCGAGTGTTGTGCCGGCCCAATTTCTTACCCCTTTCTTCTAAATTCTTTATCATGGTATCAGAGCCAATAATGGTCTAACGACCGAATGACCTGTGTAGGCTTCCGCTCTTCATCGGTGTGTCATTTAAGTCCGACAGGACTTGCCCAGTCGAACTTGAGGGGGAGTGTTAAAAAGAGTTATTGTCCCACACTGAAAGTATAAGTGTGAGATAAGTAGTTTAAATAGGAATTGTTGGGAGATCCAATTGCCTTGGGCCTAAGATTTTAACGGTGACACCTACATTCCTATCAACTTAAAACCCCCACACACACCTGCATATACGAGACTCAATTGTCCCTGAGCTCGATTTATTCAAAAGTCCGTTGACCCGAGTATGATGGGCCGAACGGTCGTTGACCCAAGTGTGATGAGCCGAACGGCCGTTGACCCGAGTGTGATGGGCCGAACGACTGTTGACTCACGTTTAGAGTCGATCTAATTTATATAAAATTTATCAGGCTTATCAAGGTTGATCTTATTTTCAAACTCAATCCCCGTTGAATGTGGAACGCCATAAGTATTCACCATTTTTGGTAAGCAAGTCATCGTTAGTCCCCCAAAACAGCATGTGCATCACATATTATACTTATTGTTTTCATTTTCAAACTTGTTGAAAAAAGTGTAAAATTGGTCCCCTAGTTGATGAAGATCCTTCATAATGTACCTTCACCTTCAAGCAATGGGGGTGGGGGGCATGTTGCTGCTCTATGAGAGTTGAAAACTTTATTATGTTTATGAGACACAGTATAGGCAATTAGGCATGGGGATGGGACGGACTTTACTTTATTCAAGTTTCACTCAGTCACAATCTCTTTTTTCACAGAATCAAAAGGGGAACCACAGACTATAGAGGGTGAGTTTGGATGGTTGAATATATGGGTGGACGAATAGGACGATCCTGGAATCGTTAGTATTGAAAACCGAGAATTGTTATCCCGTTTTTTCAAAATTATCGGGAATTCGGGAAAACGAGATGGTTCTGATACTGGAAATTCGGCTCCCGTCGGGTATCGGGGCGATTCCGGGTACCATAGGTTTAATTTAAAAAAATAAAAGGAATTAGTCTAATAGTCAAAGAAAAATTCGGGATTCGGTCCCTTATTCTCGATAAGGGATCGTTACCGTCCCGAACCGATACCTGCATTCTCGATTTTTTCGGAAATGCGGGTATTCGGGACGGTTGCCAATACTCCAATACACGTACCGTTTTCTCGTTTGTCCACCCCTAGTTGAATACATGATGGATGCTACAGCCACGTAATTTTGGATTATCGAAATTCGGTAATTAGTCTTTTTCGACATCTTTGATCGCCGAAAAAAAAATTTGTCAACCTTGTTGGAGTCCTTGCATTGAAATCTTTTAGGAATCGGTCATAGATTTTATTTTCGGCGTATTCGCCTCCAAAAAAACTAAAACACTATTAGTTAAGTATTTTAAGAGCAACAAAAAAAAGCAACAAACTTAATCCTAATCTTAAACGGTATGTTACGAGTGCCGAAGCTGAAATTAAGACCGGTTTTTAAAAGATTTCGACGCAAGGATTTCAAAAACGTTGATGGATTATTTTGCCAGCAACTCAAAGTCGGCGAAAAAGCCGAATTACCGAATTTTGTTAATCTAGAATTTTGGTAATCCTTGCCTTTTTCTTGAATACATCAACCATAATTGGTTAGAGTGGGCTTTTTTTGGTAAGTTACAAATTTATTATACTATGTAAGATTTACAAGTGTATCTACACAAATGGGCTCCTTTATTGGCCCAGACTCCGTCTCATTGTGGCCCATCTCTATAGGCCCATAAATATAGTGATCGGATTAAAGAAAGAGTAAAATGCAATTTAATTTACCCATGTGGTTTGCGATAAAATTACTTTACTCCCTCGTAGTTTGAAAACTATCATTTTATCCCATTGTGGTTTCGAAAAGAGCAATTTATCCCATGTATATCTCACTTGGGCCTATTTAGAGTGGGTGAGGAAAATATGGCTGAAAATAACTATTTTTCCATATGATCTCTATTTCTTATTTTTGTTTATGTAATTTATAAATTAAAAATATAAAAAAAATACTAAAAAAGTGTAACAAAGGCTTTGCAACATATGTACATAAATTTAAAAAATCTGTACAAAAATAAAATTGTTTAAAAATATAAAATATGTACAAAATAAAAACAAATCTATAAAAATGTGTAAAAAAATAAAATATAACAATACAAAAACAACATACTAAAATTATAATTTTAATTTGAGTATGTTGTGTTCCCATTATCAATTTTCAAATTTATTTATACATTTATATTTTTTTAAATATTATTGATAGATTTTTTTTACTATTTTTTATATTTTTACAGATAAAGTTTACAACATATTTGTCATAAAATATTTTTGGTACCAGGTTATCTAAAATATTATTATTTTTTGGATAGACAAAGGTATTGAACCTTGTACCTCTACATTGGAAGGTACCTAGCTCACCTCCAAAATATTGTATTTATATTATGAATTATTTTATTAATTTTAACATATTTACGAAAAATATCAAAAAAAAATCAATAAAACCGACAATGTAAACACAATAATTTATTTTTTAAGTTACATATTTTATTTTTTAAGATTTTTTAATGCACTCCTATTTTTACATATGATGTATTATTTTATTTTTAATTTTTTTTATATATTTTATTTTTAAGATTTTAATTATTTTTACTATTATTTCAGATTTTTTTAAAAATTTTAATAACAAAATACCGTTTTTAAAAATAAAATAATAATAATAATAATTTCAAAGGTAAAATGCCTTTTCAATTCTCACAGGGCGTAATTTTTTTTTTCTAAAACCATAGAGGCTAAAATGACATTTTTCAATCACGAGCGAATAAAGTGATTTTATCGTAAATTATATCTTCAGAAATATTATTGTTTTGAAAAGGGGGCATGTACAACCTCCGTCTCTGAATTTAGGTATTTTTCCAGCAAAGAACAACCGGAGCATGCTGAGTAGGATATAAAACGATAGCCGAAGAGAGGACGACAGCCTCATTGTCTTTCGCCATGTTTCACGAAAATATTTGCCAGAAAAATACCTAAATTTAAGTAGATGATGAACACAGGTTTCAAGATCGAAAACACTGCTCCGATACCATATAAAAATCTGGCCCAACCCATTATTTAAGTTTCAGTGCATTTGAAGAAATCTGGCTCGACTCGCATCTCGAGGGTCAGCAGGCTTTGAATGAATCAAGCTCACATCTTGTGGATCTCATGTGTACGGTGTTAATTTTGGTAGGAATATGAATTATCTTCATAAAAACCCCGAGCCCAATGTGATTTGATTTTAACTAACATTCCTATTTAAACCTCTTTACTCCCACTTCCAAAATCGGGGTGAGACAGTTTCAACACTCCCCATCAAGCCCGACTGGACAAGTTCTGTCGGATTTGAACACTCACACCGTAACATGCTCTGATAGCATATTAAGCGAAAATTAGAACAAAGATTGGAGAAAAAATTTCTCTTGTATTTGCTTTGGTCGAGTGTTACAAATATATAGACATAATTTACAACTTCCACATTTCTCCATGATTGGGTCGTGATCCCTAAATTATAAAAATCACAATATTAAGGAAAGTATTTGAATAATCCTTTCCTTATCCATTCTCAACACTCCTCCTCAAGTTAGGTGGTGGATATTCGACATTTAACTTAGACAAACTATCATGAAATATTCAATCATTGATCGTCTTGATAAGAATGTCCGCCAGTTGGTCTTCAGATCGCACAAAAAGCAAAATCACAATCTTGTCATCCAGTTTTTCTTTTATAAAATGTGGATCGATCTCAACATATTTCTTTCGATCGTGTTGAACTGTATTCTCGGAGATATGTATGGCAGCTTTGTTATCACACATCAATGGACATGCTTGCTTGAGTGGATAACCAAGCTCAGTCATCAACTTCACTAGCCACTCCTCGAGCAATACCTCTAAACTTAGTCTCAACACTTGATCTAGCCACCACTTTCTGTTTCTTGCTCCTCCAAGTAATAAAATTACATCTCGCGAAGGTAAAGTAATCAGATGTAGATCGTCGATCTACTAGACTACCGGCTCAATCAGCATCAGTATAAGCCTCAATTCTCAGATGTCCATGTCGCCTGTATAGGACCCTAGTATCAGGAGATCCCTTCAAATATCTCAAAATCCTCAGAGCTGCCTCAATGTGCTCTCTTTGTGGACTATGCATAAACTGACTAACAACTCCAACTGCATAAGCAATGTCCGGACGTGTATGTGCCAAGTAAATGAGTTTACCAATCAAGTGTTGGTATCTTCATTTATCTGCTAGTTCAGCTCCCTCCATTATCTTCAGACAATGATTCATCATCATAGGTATTTCTGCTAATCTGCATTCAAGTAATCCGGTCTCAGCAAAAAGATTAATAATATACTTCCTCTTCGAGATATAAATGTCAGACTTCGATCTCATGACTTCAACGCCAAGGAAATATTTCAGCATCCCTTGATCTTTCATCATGAACTCCTTGAACAAGTTCTTCCTCAACTCTTTAATCTCATCAACATCATTCCCTGTAATAATTTATCATCCACATAGATAATAAGGTAGGTGATGCCTTGATCATGATGCTTCAGGAACAAGGTGTGGTCAGAGTTGCTTTGGGTGTATCCATATTTCTTCATGACGATGATGAATCTTCCAAACCATGCTCGAGGTGATTGTTAGAGACCATACAATGCTTTTCTTAATCGATAGACTTCTCGGGGGCAGAAGTCATTATAGAAACTAGGTGGTCCCTCCATATAGATTTCTTCATTCAAATCACCATGTAGAAATACATTCTTCACATTGAATTGGTGAAGATGTCAATCCAAATTAGCTGCCACAGAAAAAAGGACACACAGAGTGTCAAGTTTAGCTACCGGAGAAAAGGTTTTTGAATAATCCACACCATATGTCTGAGAGTATCCTTTGGCAACCAGCCTTACTTTGAATCTCTCAATCGCACTGTCAGACTTTCTTTTAATGGTATATATCCATCGGCACCAAACAAATTTCTTCCCTGGAGGTAGTTCACATTTCTTCCAAGTTTCATTCTTTCTTAAGGCATCCATCTCAACTTCCATCGCATATCTCCAATCAGGACTCTCCATAGCTTCAGTCACATTGTGAGGAATATCCTCACTATACACAGCAGCAACAAAGGCTCGAGCAGAGTCAGACATACTCCCCCTGACCAAATCAACAATGAGATATCTCTGAGTCTTCGTATCATGTTTTGGAGTGAACTTCGTCCTATCGATCAGCCATTAACATGAGTAGGTAACACATACTGAGGGGTCACTGGTCTCATAGATCTTGTATCATGGTCAGTCTGCATGATATCCATAGAATGAACTGGAGACTCAAGAGATAGTGTACTTACTGGAATCTCCGACGAAGAAGTCAATTGAGGTTGCTCTTCAAGATCTGATTGTACTATGACAACGTCGTGAACTGGAGCGGGCAATCTACTTAACTCATGAGTCAACTCGGGTAGCACTTGTGCGTGAGACACCTGAGATAATGTAGATGAGTGTGGAAATGAGGTAGGAGATGGCAACAACACATGAGGTGTAGTCGTGGAATGTGGCAGCTCGCTAAGAGATGATTGGCTAGTGGGCCAATCAAGGGGATCATACCTGCTCTCCCCCTGAACTCTTAATTGGATAGGAGAACAATAGTACTCTGTTTCCACAAAATCACAATCGATGGTGACAAGCATATGGTGAGTGAAAGGATTATAACATCGATACCCTTTTTGAGAGGTTCCATATCCCACAAATACACACTTTTCAGCACATGGATCAAACTTCGATCTATTCACTTTTTGGTATATGCACATAAACAGAGCAACCAAAAATTCGAGGAGATAGTGATAAATGTGGAGGAATTTTAGGTTGTTCAGATAATGTCTGAATGGGAGTACGAAAGTATAATACTTGAGTGGGAAGCTGATTGACATGATAAGGAATGTAGATGTGGACACTACTTTAGGCCAAAAACTCGAGGGAACACGTGATTCAAGCATGAGTGCTCAGGTAATCCCAAGTAAAAAATGATTTTTTTCTTTCCGCTACACAATTTTGTTATGGGGTGTAAGAACAAGAAGTTTGGTGTAGCATCCCATTTTCAATGCAAACAATTTTCATTTGCTGATTCACAACTCCGCCCCCTCCATTGTCAAATCGAAGAACTTGATTTTTTCTGTTAAACTGAGTGTGAATCATACTATAGAATTGAATAAATCTGTCAAACACCTCAGATTTATTTTTAAAGAAATAAACCCATGTTATCCTGAAAAATTCATCAATAAATAGAATAAAGTATCATAAACCTTGCCCCCAACATAAGGAGTGAACCCCAAATATCAGAATGTACTAATGAAAAAATATGTGGAACGAAGTGTCTGTGAAAAATAAGACTATCTATGACTCTTAGCAAGGACACGTGTTTCACGATGAAAACGAGAAATGGAGATATGAGGAAATAACCGGCTAAGGTATTTGTGTGAGGGATGATCAAGATGTCGGTACCATAACCAACTTTTGGAGTCGGTTGACCCTTAAGCCAAAAGTATCCTTCCCATCAAATCAACTTCGTCAACATAGTACAAATCATCTCTCAGTGATACACCCAATTATCTTTTTCGAAAGGTTATCCTGTAAAATACAGAAAATGGGATACATCATTACCACACAATTAAGTTCTTTCGAGACATGGCAATTGGACAATAACTTATATGAGAGTGAGGGAACATATAAGCAGCTTGAAAGTTTCATCGATGGAGAAATTTCAATAGCTCCGGCTCATTTGACAGGAGCAATTTCATCATTCACGGTCTGTACCACTTTTATCTGAGATCCATAAATCATAGATGATTATATCAGTATCAGCACAATCAAATATCAAAGAATTTTTTTATCATTCTTGCCACAATATTTGCATGTGAAATCAGAACACATTGATTCCCAATTTACGCCCAGGCCCAATAGATAGGCCCAACTCATTTTTCATCAATTCCTCATTCATATTACGAGATGCCATGCCACCATAATTTTCCAGATCACAAAATAAAGTCAAAGGATCTTTTTTGTGATTTTATCTCATTTTCTCTAAAGGACTGTTGGAGAGGTGAACCAAATATTTTCTTTTAATCATCAATTTATGAAACGATTGATAAGACCCAAGATTGAAAGATGAGACCAATCTTCATCTACACATGAGGATTTTTTCCAATGCGGGACGTAAGATACCGGATAGAAGTGGTTTACAAGTCCTTTCCTGGCCGTCAGACTTAAATTTGACATTCAGAATTGAAATCTTACTTAAAAATAAAAAATGCGAGTAGATGCGTGGATCGGCGCCCTGTTTGCCGACCCGATCAGCATAATTAACTAAAAAACGTGAAAACAAGAATAAACACCGTCGTCTTCCTCGAAAGCGTAATTGGAGTCCCATCCTTTTTCTCCATATCTCTACTCTCCGGATCTGGGCTTCTCCTCCACAAAGACGCAGTTCATCGACGTCGCCGCGCTGCAACACTTCTTGAATGAGTTGTTGACCACATAATTACCGGAAACGCCGCACGTAACGCAAAACGATGGTCTCCGTCGCGACCTTGAACTCCGCCTCCTACTTCCTCGTCTTCTGCACCATCGACGAAAAAACTCGTTTTTTTTAGTGAGTATCAATGGGGACAATTGCGCAATTGGAGCATCCAACATATTGTCTATAAGGTCATTTCAGCAAAGTGACCAGTATGAGATGAACACAAATCTCAATTCATGTCCATAACCATCTCTCTCTCTCAGATTTCTCTGAGTATGTACAGTGCACCGGCTCCTGCCTGCAAGAGCCTAGTCAAAGGGTTGTTGAATCTTTTGTTCCTGAAGAAATCACTGGCGAAGAGGGCAACAACCCTTTGGAAGAATTCCCAAAATCTTTGAAAAAACTCGTTTTTGTAATTGTTGAATCTTTCACGTTT
>JAOYMZ010057363.1:0-13335 GCA_025802335.1 Pinguicula primuliflora
GATGGACACGGGATGTGACGCTCCGAATACGTGCAGTCGCGATTTAACCTTGCACCTCTTTCCTTCATTTCGCATTCCACGACATTCATTAATTTAGGATGGACCTCATCGACTTCGACGTCGTCGTCCTTGAGATGTTTGAGTCACTTGCTAGCATCACGAGTTCAACTGCTTGTATAGTCGGCGAAGTTCTAAATTCATACGCCACATCTACTCCCGACGCCGCGATCCAACTGTCTGACAATGAAGATTTACAACAAATCGCCACCGGCGCTACTTTCGTTGCTACCGACTCCTCGTATTTTGTCGCTGCCCTTCAAATCGCGGCCAATATCAAAGTTCCCTCCAATATTGACCTTGCCTTAATGGGCAACCTTGCTGCAAGCGTCGCCGACATGCATGATTCCGTTTTCGTCGCGGTTATAAAACTACTAGTCGATCGTTCCGAAGCAACACTTACTGCCATACGTGCTGTCGAACGTAACCTTGATAGTGTCGCTCTTGATATTGAGGATAAAGTTGCCGCGCTCAAATAGTTGTTCTTATTTGGCCTTTTATCAATTTTTGTTATTTTATATTTTGTACGTAATGGTTATGTTTGTTGGGAATGGGATCCTCCAGATTATTCAAAAGCTTTGATCACTCTGTAACTCTATTTAATATGGAACACCGAACATAGAATCGTATATTCACGACAGGAAAATCACACTCAAAACGTCCGTAAATTAAACAACTTAAATATGAAATATCGTGACTAGGAACAATTTACGAATATTTAAGACTAAAGTACATACCCGCTACCGGCAGGATATTGGCGACTAGTCGATACTGGGTCTCCATCGACGCTAGTGAGATTGTCACGACTCGTGCATACGGGGTCCCCGTTGACACGAGTGGGATATTTGTGACTCATCCTTATGGGGTACCAAACGTCGCCATTGGAGCATTGGTGACTTGTCGACACGGGATCCCGACCGATGCTAGCGGGATATTCGTGACTCATCCTTGCGGGGTACCAAACATCGCCATCGGGGCATTGGTGACTTGTCGATATAGGGTCCCAATCGACGCTAGCGGGATATTCGCGACTAGTCGATACGGGCTCCCAATAGACTCTAACGGGATATTCGCGACTGGTCGATACGGGATCCCCATTGACTCCAGCAGGATCTTCGCGACAAGTCGGTACTGGGTCCCCAGCGATGCGTCCACCTCCACCCTTGCATGTCTTCGGATAATGTCCGTGAACACTACACTTACTGCAACATTTTTTGAGTTTGGCTGCTGCTTCGACGCCCGATTTGTGACATGACATTGTTGGTCTTCCTCTCTTCCATTCAATTTTTGAGGTAACACTTGGATACTCCGGACCCTTTTGGGAACGACATTCGGTGACAGCGTGGTGGCTGGGTATATCGTATCGTAATATGCATCCACCAAATACTGCCTTGAAAGGTACAGTGAGATAAGGCTATATATGCTAATTTCGGCTTTATTGGCTGATGCAAATGCATGTACACATGGCAATTCGTCTATGTTAAACTCCATGCAATCGCACGACTTGGTTAAAATGTTTACCAAGGCGGACACATTACCAGCCGTTGAGACTTGATACTCATGTTCATTGAGTTGATTGACAACCAGTCCGTTGGATTTGGACCAGTAATCCCTGAACTTAGCTTCCCGAAGAGCTGAGAGGGGATTGATTCCAGACGCAGCTGGCTGACGTCTCTCATTCCACCACTGTGACATTTTTTATGTTACTGCACTAAGTAGAGTAGTAACTGGGTATTCTCTCTGGTGGCCTGACACTGAGTTTATTGATTCGACAAGGTTTGTCGTCGTGATGTTATACCTTCACCGTGGGTAGGGCACCTGGCCCATCTCGAATGGCCAACCTCCTGTTCAAGGTACGTAACAATCGCAGGATACATGGACGCGATATCTGCCATGCAACTATTGAATTCTTCGACCCTGTATGCATTGACAGCCTTCCAGTACGATCCGATGGTGCTTCCACTCTTGAAATTTTGCTTTAAGTTCTGCCTGAGGTGCCATGCACAAATGTCGTGATGGGCATTCTGGAAAACAGCTCTCATTGCTGCTGCAATGCTAAGTGCCATGTCTGATATTATCGCCAGGTCGTCGATATCGCCAATGATGTCTTTCAATTTCGATAGGAACCACATCCACGAAGATCCATTCTCCGAATCAACAATTCCCCAAACGAGTGGATAGCACCTGCTTTCACTGTCCTGTGCTGTGGCAACCAACATTACTCCCCTGTATTTACCTTTCAGAAAGGTGGCATCAATCCCAATCACCTTCCTCATGAAGGCGTAACCCCTTATCGAAGCCCCGAATGCCAAAAACAATATTAGAATCTGTTATTACTGTCAACCTCTATGTGAGTTACGGTCCCTAGATTCGACTGTTCGAGGAGATAAAAGTAGGGTGCAAGTTTGCTGTAGTTTTCTTCGGGTGAATCTCGGACGATGTTTTGAGCACGTCTCATCCCCCGCCAAGCTTTTTCATAACTTACTTGTGTTCCCAGGTTCGTGCGAACTAGTGACTGGATTGTTTTAGGAGCAAGCCCCTTCCCAACATCGACAAATTAAGGAGCAACAAGTTCCCCTATCACGGCAGACGTCGCTTGTCGATGACTTGCATGTCTGTGCTCGAGAGAACATTTATGATCTATATTGTAAGTTCGGATTGTAAAATACTCTGATTCATCACAGACTTTTGCCCCTCGAACCCTCCATTAGCAGTTTTGATCGACACAGCATACGACTAATAAAAACTTGCTGGATTTTCTTGTACGAATTTCAAAATTACCATTAAACGCAGTGGCAATCAGTTTTTTCATCAATTGCTCTTTAGAGTCGTAATATTGACCTATATAGATGTCTGATCCATCCCAAAACGTATCAACGGGTGGCAGTATTAACTCATCACCTGTTAATACTTGCTCAGACTCATTTATGGGATCATTGTATGGATGCAAATCATGTATCGGATTATTCAGAGGCTGAGACTCACATATCGTCGGATCAGTCAGAGGCGGAGACTCAAGTATCGGATCATCTAGAGGCTGAGACTCATATATCGGACTGGGGCGTACTTGCCTAGCATCCTGGCTTGTAAGATCCAAGTTTCGACGTACTGCCATTTTTGTTCCATGTGTGGTGGGCGGTTCTCTTGCGCACCACAAATCGGAGGGTGTATCCAGAGTTTCCCGATTTTTAATTCTAATCACGGGACCGAAGCAGTCGTCGTCGAAATTTCCATCAACTTTTTCACCATCCGGGTTCTCCTTAGGATGCAAAATAACTTTCAAGGTGTGTCTCGTTGAATTCTCGTTCTGACGTTGGCCTAAAAATCCCAAAACATCGCCGTCATCATGCAAGAAAATTGTAGACTCAGCATGGTCGCACTTCCTTCTGGTATTGTACTGCAAAACTAGATCAAATGTATCTTTACTGAGTTTGAATCTGTTGTACATGAGATTTAACAGAGGTGCGACCAATATGTCCTCCTCGATTTGAGTAGCTCTTAAATTACATTCGACGTCTGCAACTATAATATCTGGATGATCCTTTACTTCCAAAAAGTTTATAATCTTATAAAATAGAGTCATCTTCATCTGCAAACAATAGAAAACAGAGCAATGTATGTAAATATGGTGAAATCATAAAGTCAGATATCACGACGGCATTGGTCGTGGAAGGACTGAATGAGTGAACAACGACTAGTCGCGTGAGACACAAAACTATGAGCAACGTATGTAAATGTAGGAAAATCATAGAGTCGAGTATCACAATGTCATTGATCGTGCTAAGACCGAATGAGCGAACGACGTTTGGTCGCGTGAGACACGAAATAATCCGTTCACTTTTACGCTCTCATTCTTACAATGTAATGAAGCAATCCAACTGTAAATACCATACGGAAGTGTAAATCTCACAAGAAAATGCATGACTCATCTGTCGATTATAACGATAGTGCCATAAATCAGCTAGAATTCGAATTCAAACGCACCTTTAACAAATAAATCAGCTTAAAATGCATCCTTTTCATGCTGGGCCCGTCGATGATCTCTCTCTCTCTCTTTATCTCCGAATATGTTTTCGGAACAGTCGTTTAGCCGAGAAGGATGAAGAATTGGAAAAATGAAACCAAAAAATTCAGATTTTCGGTTTTTCGGTCACCATATTTTAGTACGGTCGTAGATGGGTTTGGCAGAAATGAGTGTGGTTAAGTTAGCTGGTTGTTTAGTAATAATCGTTTAGTCGTTAACTAGAATATATTCGATTTTTTATTTATTTTTAAAGATAGAGGTTACATTTGCAATTCTTTTTTTTAAAGGTTACTTTTCAAAAATAGTTTTCTCATAAGGTTACTTTTACGAATGCCCCTTTTTTTTCATCACGTAATTTCACTTTGAATTAATTGGTTAAATGAATTCCGTCAATATTTTTTTTAAATAATGACATTTTTTTCCCTTTTTTATTTACTTATTAATCTTTTACTTAAAATACATAATAAAAAAGAAAAAGAAAAAGAAAATAACTAAATCATTTAACAGGTTCTAATCTAGTCAATCATGATAAAAATTACATTTTATCATCTCCGGCGCGGAAAAAAACTTTATCAGACATCAACATTGAACAATCTGAATCCCATCAATAGTTGAAATCGGATCTCCTTCAAAATTGAAGAATTTTGTATGCCTTGATAATTCCAGTGCTCAAACACTCATGAGGAAGTTCTCTTCATACGGGTGATGACAACAGTTTTATCCGAACTCCATGCATCGGTCTAATCTGCTGTAACGTGGAAGGCAGAAAAAATTGATGGACTTCGGTGGGCACAACGCAGTCCATTCTCAATATGGAAATCTTCTAATACGTACGCTAAATAAACTTTGGACATGATAGCTTGACCATGTCGGGTAATTCATTTGATGTCGCGAAACTTGCCTACTCAACCCCATCGGGTTATGATCTGAGCCCGTGGTAAATGTGAATTTATGGGTTATTGAGTTTTCATCCTACAAATTTATGGGTTTGGATAACACAATAACTCTATTACTCGATCCCATCGTGACCTTATTATGAACTAGAGTACTGCCCGTGCCCTTAGGGCACAATTCCGAAGTCTCAATTCAATCAGCATATCATTTGAATGTAAAGAAACCAAATAATGGAGCATAACAGACAGTATAAACTCAAATGTACATATCGAATAGCTATTCAACATAACCATACAAACTTGTCATATGATATTAATCAACATCATAGTTAAATGGGACATATTTATGGCGGATATGAAGAGATTTCACTAATTCAAATAGTATTTTTTTTCGAGTTGGGGGTCTCCACGAAAACAATCTCTCCATCCTGTTGAGGGGTGGGGGTATGATTGCGTACATCCTACCCTCCCCAGACCCTGCCTAAGGGCGAAATTTACTGAGTATGTTTGGTTTTGTTTGGTATAAACGGTATGCCTCATCCTACAAAGGAAAGGGGAAAAAACCCACAGAGACCAGCATTACTACATGTCCATAAAGAAATAAAAAAAGGATCCCAAACTAATAAAAAAGGAGCTCATGTATTCCAATTAAAGATAATTATAGGGCTCATTAAAACATAAGGGAAGATTCAGTAACAGAGCTTTACAACACTGGTTGCAATGAGGGGTTGAAACCAATTTGTTGTGCAAACGGTGCAGGTTTGGCTCCAGCAATTCCTCAGATGGGAACACCTAAGGAAACGTGAAGCAAAATGAGATTAGCACAGCTTAAGTTGAAAAGAAGTTCCTTCTGTTCATACCAGAATGGGGGCACCTACTTTGCATCATGTCACAAAATTAGATGCATAGTTGATCTCCCAAATATGAGTGTTGCTCTAGTTTACACTACACAGGGGCTGATGCTTCCGTACTGGAACGGAGAAAATTGTCAGCAAAGCAGGCGCAGATCACGCAAAGAGTACAAAAAATTATAAGAGTGCAAAATCAACAACAAAACGAAGTCTAGAAAATGGTTAAAAACTAAATTTTCACAGATGCTCTGGACATAGTTTGTAAAGAAACATTAGCAGGAAAGCAACTCACCCGAAAGTACATACAAAACATATGACACACCAAAAAATGTAAATGCCCAACAGAGTGAAGCACCTGCTGCTGAATATGAAACCGATACAACAACAAAAAATTTGAAGTACAAGAAAATACAGACAAATGTGTGAATAAAATGCTACCTACAAAAGCTAGTGGGTGCAGATGGAACCGGAACTAGAACCATGAACAGTGGCACCGTAGGCACAAATCAGGTGGGTCTTGCAATTGCAGAAAAACGAAAGGGTAGAGGAACAAAAATTAAGAAATTGATGAAGCCAAATAGAGAGCGGAGCCAGGAGAAGAAAGAAGAAAACCTCGAGCGAAAGCATCGATTGACCCATGGTTTGCCTCTAGAAAAGAAAACATCAACAACAAACCATGGTTTGTGGAAGAAAAGCCGACCAAAATGGAGCGGAACAGGACGGAGAACCTGCAATGTATGTAAAGTCATCAACAAACCATGAAGAAGTGGTTGAAGGGTGTGAGAAATTGATGGTGGAGCAACCGATCGGCCGTCATGAACTCAAAACCAAAAAAGATTAAAGAAATTGCTTCTAACAATTACAGAAAAGGAATTGAAGAAAACTACATCCTCACCACCAAACTAATACCCCAACACGATGGGTTTGACTCACCGAGAAGGGTGCGAGATTGGAGGCATCTCTTCCAGTTGGTACACCTGAGATCGGAAATGCGAGAAGTGAGGAGAAGCTTCCGGAAAAAAAGAAGGCACAAAACCATGGTTGGTGAGTAAGAACCATGGTTAGTGAGGAAATTCAACCGTTAAAATTAACGGAACGGAAAACCTGAGGTATATTTATTAGTACTAGAGTATTGCCCATGCCCTGAGCACGGTTCCGGAGTCTGCAACCAATAATAAGAAAAACAGAGTGAAGTTAGTAGGGAGGAGGCCATAGCACACATATCACAGTAGCAGTTCTAGTAGCGTAGTTAAAGGGTTAGATAGCTTACTCATAGTAGGACTTCTGGGTAAACAATATTTTGGATGAAACCGTCGTTGTCGGTAGGAAGAAGGAGGGCGAGCCTGTCAGCTAACGTGCATCTCGACAGTGCGACATAGACCTAGCTGTGGCTGAATACAGGATTATGGAGATCAACGCCCACATACTTGATGGATTATCCTTGTGCTTTGTTTATAGTTATTGCATATGCTAGGCGAACAGGGAACTGGCGCCTCGTCAGTTGAAATGGTAGTTCAGAGTTTGAATGTGTCAAGGATATGTGAGGTATGAATTCCAGTTGACCAGCCCCGTCTCCGATTAATATCATTGCCTCAATAACGCGTGTGCTGCACCATGTAACCATCATTCTAGTTCCATTGCAAAGGTCGCATTTCGGGGCGATATTCCTTAATAGCATTATAGGGCAACCCACTTTCAGGGTCAACCGGAAAGGAGGTAGGCCGGATGGATTCAATGAGTTCAGAAACTCATTAGGATAACGGTTCCTAATTGCTGCATTAGCTCCATCAGCGCCAGACATGTTGTCTGCTACTAGGTAGGTGTACTTATGTCCAGGGAACGCCCTAAGTGCGGCGGCATTGATGGCTGCAACCTCATCGTTGCGTGGTGTGAGTATGCTGCGCTCAGTTAGGTATGAAGTTGTGTATGTTGAGGCAATATAAATGTTGGGATAGACAAAATACAGGAGCTGGGAGAGTTCTGAAAATCTTGCAATACTGGAAGGGAGTTGTATCAGCCCGGCCGGGTTGCTGCCCACCTGTTAGGTACGTGAATATAGTTGGTGTTAGTAGGACAAATAAGGAGTTATAGTAAATAATGACCGTAGCACGTACCGTATCGAGAAATGAAGTGTATTCGATGTTTACGGAGTTGGTTGAATCCAAATGCATATTTGTTGTTAGGTTTAGAACTTGAATATCATCCCATATGTGTGACTTCCTCAAGCAGGCACCCACCATCTGTTGTTTTGTTCCTTTAGGTATGACTGGTAGTGTTTGGCAGAAATCCCCACCAAATACCATAGTAATCCCTCCAAACAGTGTAGGGTTATCGAGCATGCCACGCAGTGTTCGGTCGACAGCTTCAATGCAGTAGCGATGCTGCATTGGGACTTCATCCCAGATAATGAGCTTTGTCTGTCGCATAATATCTCCCTGTGGGGATTGCTTGCTGAAACCGCATACTGAAGTATCGAGGACAATAAAAGGGATTGAGAATGACGAATGTGCTGTTCGGCCGCCCCTGAGGAGGAGGGCTGCAATACCAGAGGAGGCAACAGAGATAACATTGTGGCCAAGACTTCTACATTTTTGGGCTGTAGTATTATAAACATACGTCTTGCTAGTGCCTGCACCCTCATTCAAGAAGAAGGATGAACCTCCGTTATGCAGGACTAGTGTTCGAGAAAGCATTAGGCGGATCCTGGGCGGCCAGGGCCTGTTAAGTGCCTAAGAGGCCGAGTCGTCCGCCTAAGCGGGCTTTTAAGCGGTCTAAATGGTAATTCGGACAAGACAGAGGGCAACATATTAGCGCTTAGGCGGCACCTAAGCGGCCTAGGCGACCTACTTCTCGAACAGAGTGCAGGACAGAATTCATGATGGCATCATATGCGATCCTTTGCTCGGGATTTAGCTGTTGGACAGCGGCATCCACCGATTCACTGAGTGTCTGTATGTGTAGTATTTGGTGTTCGAGGATGAATCTGTTCACTGTTAGTGATCGCCAAGTGTTAGATGGGATGAGCATTGGCGGATAATCGTTCAAGCTCTTTCCACTCTCAAGGAGAAGCATTTCATTGATGAGGAATAGACCGTAATCTTGTATTTGTGCCTGCGAGGATTCATCAATTCCAAACGTTGTTAAGAGTGCATGCTGTAGATCATCACAGATATCCGATGAGAATTTCTTCCATAATAGGGCTGGTCGTACGGGTGAGCACTGACTGAGTATTGTACAGAAAAGCTTTCGGAGCTGGTAGCCGTTCTTAAAGATGGATGCCTCTTGTAGGCATTGTGTCCATTCGAAGTCATTTTCAAGCAGGGCTCGCTCCACACATGCCATTTTAAATGTGTCACATAAGCGGCCGTTGACTATCCGGAGGTCCTCAAAGGATTTGGGTTCTTTAACTACAATGAGTAGTAGGCGTAAGTAGAAGCGCTCGCCTGAATTAGGGGCGGCAAAGTACATCCATCCCATGGTGAAGCCATGCGGCCTAGGTGTCCATTTCTTCGTGTCCCAAACAAAGTGTTCATAAAATTCCTGGTAGGTATATGGTTCAGAGTCTTCATTTTCAGAATACAAGGCAAAGAACTTTATTAGCGTGGAGATCTCATTTTTGGCCTGTTCAGCGATGGTCTGTTGAGATTCTGTGGGGTCATATACAATGCCATGCATTCCAGGAAGATGCACGTGCAATCGCTGTACAGTAGGAACTTCCTCATGCATGTAGTACCCTAATAGCCTCCAAGCAGCCTCGTGAAGGCCAATATATCTGGAGTCCAGGTATTGTTGGATTTCATTGTCGGAGCCAATGATTATAGTAGCACGGTCATGGCATTTGTATATGTACTTATGTATGTATTTGACGCAGCGAATGCTGGCGCAAACCTCCACATTAATATGGCAATTGTATTTTCGAGACAGATAGGGATTGTAAGGGACGATGTTGATGTTGACGTTGTCAAGAATATGCCTGTCCACTTTGTAAGCGATACCTGCATGATGCCATTATGGTTTCCAATTAGTAGGGTTTAATTACGGGGCTGACATTGGATATTAGTATGACACAAGAGGGCAAAGGAATGGAGGTAACCTGTGTCACGGTGGCGGTATACTGGATATCCATCAGCCTGCATGGTAGTGAATTTGGCAAAAGGCTTGGGATATTTCTTGCTGCAGTGGTTATTTTTCATGCATTTCATCCTTCGATTTAGTATGCCGCAAGGACCATGTATCATGCGGTATGCAATGGTGTCGAAAAGATTGGGTTCAGTTTCTGGGTCTGGGAACTCTGCACAGATGAGCCGGTCCACTTGAGCAGAGGTGTGAATTTTGTCAGAGGATTGCAGAAATACCAGAGAGTGAATGTGTGGTAGTCCACGCTTCTGAAATTCAATTGTGTACACCTTTCTAACAACAGCACCGAAGACGGGGTGCTGCTCGATGTCTTTCATAACGCCACGCCGCTTCAACTCGAAAACACGGGTGATTAAAGCAAGGCGGTCAGGAGCAGCTTGGTTTCGTAGGAGGGAAACGGTAATCTCAGGCCATTTAGGGTTGGCAGTCATGGTGACAAATATGTCGGGATGATGATTGTACCGTGTGATAGCCATCGAATCCTGAAATATTTCGAAAATGTTATAGGGGCTGCCAACATGCGAAGAGGGTAGAACAACCCGCCTGCCAATTTGATTCAGATGAAGCTCTGTTGCACCGAGGTCAGTCAAGTTTTGGGAGACTTCGATTCTGGACTGAGATCGGTGCCGCCAGAAATAGTTGAGCCGATTCTGTTTAGTCGAAGCCCAGGCATCGACAATAAATTCCTGAAACAATCTGCCAGCTCGGAGAATGGTTGGATACTCATCAACCCGCTGGAACAAACGGAAGCTGGAGTACTGCATCATAGTAAGATTGCCTTTTAGATACTTCACGATATGTAGAGCTGCAGTCCAATAAGCACACCGAGGGTGTTGCATAAACTGGTTGATTTGCTTCACAGCATAGCCAATGTCGGGTCTGGTAAATCCAAGATAAAGAAGGCGGTCCACCAGACGATGATAAGGTTCAGCAGTAGCCAGAAGGTCCCCCTGATCAGCTGACAAAATAAGTCCTGGAGGTAGAGGAGTGGAAACTGGTGTGCATTCAGTTAAACCAGTGTCCTGTATAATGTCGAGGATATACTTGCGTTGGTTAACATAGAGGCCCTGCGAGGAGCGTAACAATTCAAGCCCAAGATAATACTTGGCTTCACCAAGATCCTTGATAGTAAAGGCAGAATCCAGGGACTGACGAATGGATGCCAAAACCGCATCATTTGTGCCTGTCAAGAGAGTGTCATCCACATAGACTAATAGTGCAGTAAACTCATCACCAGATCGTCTGGTAAAAAGGTAAGTATCAGAGATGGATTGTTTAAAACCCAAAGCCAGAAGATGCTGCAATAATTTGATATTCCACTGTCTTGAGGCCTGCTTTAAACCATAGAGGGACCGAAGCAACCTGCAAACCTGTCCTGTCCGTGCTTGTGTGTAGCCAGGAGGGATAGTCATATAGATCTCCTCATCAATGGTGCCATGGAGAAATGCATTATTGACATCAAGTTGGGACAAAGACCAATTATAAGCAGCTGCAATGGACAAGAAAATCCGAACTGTGGTCACTTTTGCAACGGGAGAAAAATTATCGAAGTAGTCAATACCTTCGATTTGATCATATCCTTTGGCTACAAGACGGGCCTTGTAACGTGCAATGCTCCCATCAAGGTTCAACTTCAGTTTATACACCCATTTACAACCAATCGGTCTCTTTCCACAAGGCAAATCAACCAGAGCCCATGTATGGTTAGCATCAAGTGCTGCTAATTCATGCTGCATAGCCTCTACCCACTAGGGGTGCTGCTGAGCTTGTGCATAACTAGAAGGCTCAGGAGTAGTCTTAAGTTTGGTAAGAAAACAAACTACAGCAAAAGAAAGGTGCGAAGAAAGGATGTTGGGAAAGGTGGGTAGAGTAGATTGTGAGAGCTGTGGTGACACTATGGAAAGATCAGTTAGACAGTGGGAGGAACAGACATAGTCCTGTAAGTATGTTGGATGTTTGGGAGTTGGATGTTTGGGAGGATGGTGACTGCGATGCAGTGGCAGAGGTGCTAGGTCTGGACTAGGGAGGGGTGAGGTATCAGCGGAAGCAGGAGTCACTACATTGGGACTGTCAGTGGGAAAGATAGAACTGTCTGAAGTTGTATGATCAGGTGGAGATGAAGAGCTATTAGAGCCAACAACAGGTGACAAAGGGGGCTCATCTCGGGATGATAAAGGGTGGTCCGGATGCAGGGTAGGATGAGGATCATCTGCTGTTTCAGTAGGAGGCACAATAGGTGACATATCTGGAGTGATAGAATCAGTAGTGTCACGTTTGGAATAAGGAAATGCGTCCTCATAAAACTGGACATCTTGCGATGAGAAAATCTCACCAATTGCAATATTGCAGACACGATAAGCCTTCTAAGCAATGACATAACCCACAAAAACACACTTAAAAGAGCATGGTGCAAGCTTATCTTTGTGGGGTAAGGTATTAGAAGCATAACATAAACAACCGAAAGTTCTGAGATTAGAATAATCAGGTGGTTTAGCAGTGAGGAGTTCAATCGGTGTCTTCCAATTCAGAATTGGAGTGGGCAGTCGGTTTATAAGATAAGTAGCAGTTAGCAATGCTTCCCCCCAGAATTTAATTGGAAGTGAAGTTTGATAGAGAAGTGAGTGAGTTATGGCTAGGAGATGTTTATGCTTTCTTTCTACAATTCCATTGGATTGTGGTGAATATGAGCAGGTTGTTTGATGGACAATCCCATGAGTTTGAAACAAAGATTGGCTTCTATGGCTCAAGAACTCCCTACCATTATCAGACCAAAAAGCTTTTATCTTGGCTGGATATTGGGTATGAATCATGTTTATGAAAAGCTCCAGTAACTCAGAAACTTGGGATTTATCCCGCATCAGGAAAACCCAAAGCCCCCGACTATAGTAATCTACGAGAGTGAAGAAATATTGTGCTCCAGATTGAGACATAGTTCTATAGGGTCCCCAAATATCCATGTGTATGAGATGAAAACTGCATTTTTCTCTAGAGGGGGTGAGTGGAAATGGCAGCCTATGCTGCTTTGATGCATGGCATACATCACAGGGATTTAAACAAGGAGCAATGTTTAAATGAACTGGCAGGTGTTTCTAAACATCAATCGAAGGATGCCCCAAACACTTATGCCATATACGGGAATCAACAACAGTTTTGGTACTCAGACCAGTTTCCAAAATAATGGAATTATTACAAACAGAAGTGAATTGTTTCAAAACATGTACTGCCTTATTACAAACATGAGAAAGTGCAGAAGAAACATCAGGGTTGAGGGGTGCAACATCCAAGATGTAAAGATCATGATGCGCATATCCCACAGTTATCACCTTAAGAGTGGTCTCGTCCTGTAGCAGGTCGAAAGAATCAAGGAAAAAAA
>JAOYMZ010057374.1:0-13334 GCA_025802335.1 Pinguicula primuliflora
CAATTTCGAAAATGGATGGTGCTACGAAAAAATTGTACACGGATTGGGAAAACTGACCACAGTAAAACTGTCCATAATAACTGGACTCTCTATCCAAATACCATATGCCGTTATATCAAGTATGTGTCCCAAGTCCCCTGTCTATCCCATTCTCCTATAAGATTACCTTGGGAATATAAAAACACTTGAGTTGAAAAATAATGTCACCGAAAAAATGGAGTATGCAAAATATTAGACAAGCTCAATGAATTAGTACGTCACACAATACCCTGCCCACCACGGGATGAGCCGTACCATCAGTTATGTACAGGGGCGAATCTAGAACTCGACAATTGAGGGTGCTCTCATTGTCTTATATTGAATCCACAAGCATGAAACCTAGTGACATATAACATGAATTCTGATTTAGTATAAATGTTAATGCTAGCTTTATTGGGCATTTGTACATACCAAATCAATTTTTTGGCAACTTCAGATCGTTTAAAAAAATCCATCTATATTTTCAAAATCTTCGTGTCGAAACCTGCAGGAACCAGTCATAAAATTTAATTTTGGTGATCGAATGATATCGTTTAGGTTTGGATTAAGTTTGTTGCTTCTTAACCTGATATTTATTCGATTTTGGTTTTCTTTGGCGGTGGAACTGCCGACAAATTTTATAACCGATTCCCAAAGATTTTGACATGAAGATTTTGAAAATGTTAACTGATTTTTTTTCTTCGATCCGAAGTCGCAGAAAAATTTCCCATGGTGAACCTGGTATGGAAAAATGTTCGATAATGCTAAACAAGCTCTAGTTTAAAGGCTTCCACAAGACTTTTCCTTCTCCACAAAGGTCCTCTTTATTGTTAGACCGAGTAATTAGGGAAAGATTATTCCAAATCTTCCCCACTTATCTTCCGAGATTCTGTTACCATAAATCCCGGGATTACCTTGTGAAGAATCTTCCTTGTACCTCTATATATCCTGTAATCAAGAGAAGAGAAAAGTGTGAAGAAATAAGAACAAAAATACTTTTCTCCCGTGGATGTAGGCATAGCCGAACCACGTAATTCTTGTGTCTATGTGTGTGTGTTTATGCTATGATTCTTGCCTTCATGGTATCGGAGCTAGGTTGTTAAACCTAAATTTCGTCATATACCAATCATCGGAACTGTGATCAAGGATGGTCGAACAGGCAGCCATCGTGGAGGCAGCAAAAGCACTCGGTGTGCAGCTTGCAATGATTATTGACAGTAAACAGAGTGATACCAGTTCGAAGGATGAAGGAACTAGCAGCAGGAATCCAAGCGACGTAAATCTTAAGGAACCTCTTACCAATCACAATTACTCGATTTGGAAAAGACGTATGGAGATAGCAATTGGTGGCCGAGGCCGAATAGAACATATTACCGGAGATCCTGTCCCTCCGAAGGAAGGGGAGCCAGGATATCGCCATTGGTGGGAGCGAGACCTCCAAGTCTACGACTGGATCACGAAAAACATGGAGGACGGAATTGCGCAGCAGTACATGAACTTTCCGACGTCATATGAATTGTGGATGGGGCTGTCAAAAACATTCCAATCAGGGGAAGATAATCTACAAATCTTCGATCTGACCACGAGAGTAGATAAGTTAAGCAAGGGAAGTTTAAGCATTGAAGACTTTTACAGTAAAAGCAAAAACTTATGGATGGAGATTGATCGTCGGCGACCGAATCCGATGAGGGATTCAGTGGACATTGCCAAGTGTAACTCACTGCAGAACGAGCATAGGCTATTCAAATTCCTGGCCGGATTGGACAGTATTTTTGATGCTATTGTAAGAGATATTTTGAAAGAGAAGGAGTTACCAGACATGGACATGGCTTACGCCACCGTTCGGCGGGAGGCGGCACGCCGCAACATTCTCGGACCAGGTGGTCAGAACTCAGATTCAGGGATGAACCCTAATGGACCCGGGGCGAGCCTTGGATCCGGACTCATCATCCAATCTGGATCCGGAACGTTGAGTCATGGAACTGGAGCAGGCGGGTCACCTGTAGGAGCAGATAGTGGAGCGAACCGCAACAAAGGCGGAGCCAACTAAGGGGCGGGTCGATCCCGCTCGACTCAAAACCAACACACAGCACCACCGTCCCATCCTCCGACCACCACCACTACACGCGGGACTTTGACGCCGTCATACGAGAATCGCTCAGATGCAAGCAGGGGCAACTTTCAAACACCATTTTCGCGTGAGACTCGGATCTGTAATTTCTGTGGGATTCGAGGCCATATCCAGCACGATTGTTGCAGGGCGAACGGAAATGTCCGCGGTAGGGGGCGGCGACAATCGGGAAATTGGTCAGGCAGAGGGGTAGTAGCAATGGGCAAAAATCTGGAGGAAGATACTGATGCTGAAGGTCTTGCTGCGGTCAGCGTCGGAAGGCGATGGACCGCCGCCGACCGTCGTGACACTCCAGGATGATACAGAACGGACGGAGGAAGACGAACGATCAGTGACGGTTTGAGAAACAACCAGCCGAATGAGGAAGGTAATGAAAATATCGCCTGTTGTCATAAATTGTTTAAATGGTCAGGTGTTGGGCCGACTTGTGGGCTAGATACACATGTATGCAGGGATGGAGTTCAACCTGTGGGCTGGAGGAAAGTAAAAAAGGGAGGCCCAATGGCGTTGGCCCAAACTATATCAAAATTGGGTTAGAATTTAGTCGGGTGCCAGAATTTAAAATTGGGTCTGAAGTCTGAATCCAAATTTTTTGGAAATGGGTGTTTTGGAGAATTTGATGATGATATTTCGTATGCCTTATTGAGTTCTAGTTCTAAATCCCGTAATTGGATTTTCGATTGTGGAGCCACTGACACCGTTACCTATGATTCTGCTGACATTATTGGTTCTTAGGTCCCTCGGAAATGGATAATTCCGACAGTTAATGGAGAACGTTTACCAGTTGAAAAGGCCGGGACAATTGAGATAACGCCATCTCTAAAACTATCCAATTGTCTCCTTGTGTCATCACTATCTCACAAATTACTATCCATTAGTCATGTTACACGAGAATTGAATTGTACTATATTAATGTACCCGTCGTTTTGTATTCTGTAGGATATTCGAACGAAGGAAGTCATTGGGCGTGGTAGTGAGCGAGATGGGCTGTACTATGTGGATGAAGTAACAGTATGTGGAAGCACTCTCGCAGCTACATCTGATCAGAAGGAGAGATTGTGGCATCGTCGTCAGGGACACCTGTCAGATGATTATCTTAGACAGTTATTTATTAGATTTACTTGTTTTCCTATTCAGTGCGATTCTTGTTCTCGTGCAAAGACTCGTCGTACTTCGTTTTTTAGGAGTTTTTCTCGTGCTGAGAGACCATTTGACCTGATTCATGCTGATATTTGGGGACCTGTCCCGATTGTGGGGGATGGAGGATTTCGCTATTTCTTGCTTTTTGTTGATGATTGCACCCAAATGTGTTGGATTTATTTTCTGAAAAACAAGTCTGAAGTCTTTGGAAAATTTATGCGTTTTTACCAAATGATTAGTACTCAGTTTGGTTTTGGAATAAAAGTTTTTCGTACTGATAACGGGGGAGAGTTTGTCAATGATGCTATGTCTGATTTTTTCTCAGCTAGGGGTCTTATTCATCAAACCACATGTCCGTATACCCCGTAACAAAATGGAATTGCTAAACGGAATAATTGCATTTTATTGGAAATTACTCGGGCCATCATGCTTGAGTCGTGTGTTCCTCAAAACTTCTGACCACTTACTTGGTTAATCGCCTCCCGACCAAGGCGTTGAGATCTAAAATGCCTCTGCAGGTTTTGGCATCGTATTCTCGGATACCTACATATCTTACGTTACTTCCCCGGGTGTTTGGATGCTCTGTTTTTGTTCATGTTCCTAAGTCTCATCGTACTAAATTGGCAGCCTGTGCCCTAAAGTGTGTTTTTGTGGGGTATGGGGTCAATTAGAAGGGATACCAGTGTTTTGACCCGGTGTCAAAGAAAGTGTATACTACCCTCCATTGTGATTTCGGGGAGTCCGAGTTCTTTTATCAGGTAACCCCGTCTAGTGGTCAGGGAGAGAGTCTGAGTGACACACTAGACTGGATTACTCCGCTCGTGGTGCCTCCACCTGTACAGCCATCTTCGTCCAATGACTCTCCATCACCGAGTATTGAGGTATGCTCTCCATCTTCTGATTCTGTTGATCCATCTCACCCTATGTCTGTAGATTGTTCGTCTGTGCAGCATATTGATGATGAGGCATCCCCTATGGCGGATACAATGGGTAACGAGTCACATCCCACAATTGATGCCTCGTATGGGGCGCCAACACGAGTACTGCCAGCACGGAGTACGCGGGGTATTCCAGCAAGGAAATATTCCCCTGAACATATTCCGGGAACGAAGAGATACCCTATGGCGAATCTCTTTAGGGGAGCGAGTCATCATCTGCGAGATCATTTGTGTTGTCAATATACAGTGAGGAGATACCTAAAAATGTGGAGAAGGCAATGTCTATTCTGGAGTGGAAAATGGCTATGGAAGCAGAAACGAGTGTCCTTCGGGACAACCACACATTGGAAAGAAGGAGACTATCCCCAGGAAAGCGTCCTGTGGGCTGTAAGTGGGTATTCACCATAAAGAGGAAAGCTGATGGGTTCGTTGAGAGATACAAGGCGAGACTGGTGGCGAAGGGGTATACGCAGACGTATGGTGTGGACAACTCAGAGACCTTCTCCCCAGTAGCCAAAATAGATACAATCCGAGTACTATTCTCAGTTGCAGCGAATAAGGATTGGCCACTACCCCAGTTTGACGTGAAGAATGCATTTCTTCATGAAGACCTGGAGGAGGAAATATACATGGAGGGATCGCCTGGGTTTTCAGATGATTTTCGATCCGAAGATGTGTGCCTATTGAAGAAAGCTTTGTATGGCCTGAAACAGTCGCCTCGTGCGTGGTTTGGACGTTTCACTCTTGCTATGAAGAAATATGGATATGTACAGAGTAATTCAGATCACAAACTATTTATAAAGAGGAGAGGTGGATACATCACACGTCTGCTGATTTATGTTGATGACATGATTATTACAGTAAATGACAAGGAAGAGATTAGTCAACTAAGGGAGAACTGTTTGCTGAGTTTGAAATGAAGGACCTGGGGAGACTCAAGTATTTTCTGGGAATAGAGGTGATGAGATCAAGAGCAGGGATACACATTTCTCAGCGAAAGTATATATTGGATCTACTTGCGGAAATAGGGATGCTTGACAGCAAGCCTGCAGATGCACCTATGGTTTTGAATCATGGATTGACGGTGGTTGATGGGGCAGTGTCTGCTGATCGAGTGAGGTACCAACACCTGGTAGGAAAACTGATTTACCTCGCCCATACCAGATCAGACATAGCATATGCCGTCGGGGTGGTGAGCCAGTTTATGCAGAACCCACAAAAGGAACATGTGGATGCAACCTTGAGAATTTTGAGATATTTGAAGGGAATCCCGGATATAGGAGTGACGTTTAGGAAATATGGCCATCTGAGAATGGAGGCATATACTGATGCAGATTGGGCAGGGAGTCCGATCGATCGGAGATCAACTTCAGGATACTTTACGTTTATAGGAGGAAATCTAGTGACCTGGAGGAGCAAGAAAAAGAAGGTGATAGCCCTATCGAGTGCAGAGTCAGAGTTTAGAGGTATTTCGAGAGGTCTGACAGAGGTATTATGGCTAAGGAAACTGATGACAGAACTTGGGTTCCCACAAGAACAACCCTGTCTCATATGGTGCAACAATCGAGCAGCGGCACATATTTCAGAAAATCCAGTTCAACATGATCGAACCAAACATGTGGAGATCGACAGACATTTTATCAAAGAAAAGTTAGAGACTTGCGTTATTGTTCTCCCGTATGTGAGGTCAGAGGATCAGTTGGCAGATATACTTACAAAGGCGATCGTAGGACAAGCGTTTCATGAAGCACTGGACAAGTTGGGCATTGGACATCCCACTGCCCAACTTGAGGGGGAGTGTTAGACCGAGTAATTACGGGAAGATTATTCCAAATCTTCCCCACTTATCTCCCGGGATTTTGTTACCATAAATCTTGGGATTACCTTGTGAAGAATCTTCCTTGTACCTCTATATATCCTGTAATCAAGAGAAGAGAAAAGTGTGAATAAATAAGAAGAAAAATACTTTTCTCCCGTGGATGTAGGCATGCTGAACCACATAATTCTTGTGTCTATGTGTGTGTTTATGCTATGATTCTTGCCTTCATTTATCTCCCGATACTCTTCAGCCAAGCAACAGGAGAAAAAGCAACGAGTATAGAGTTATGATATTTTCTTTCACATCCATCTCAGTCATTTCGTCAAACAACTTCACCGCATCCTCAATGACACCTCCCTTGCATTGGCATATGGGCCCTTTTAATATAAAGAAACATTTTGGGGGTGCTAGGGCCATCATATCATTTGCAAGGGCACAAGACAAGCCCACATCAATTTCAGTATTCGTCTATCTTCACAAACTTATGTACATCACAAAATCCTCTTATTAATTTTCTCTGTGTATTTCAAAAAATATCAATAACCATACACTTATGAGCGGATGCACTTGGAATTCTTGGGCTCCCAAACACCCATGTGCATCCACCCACGATTATGTGAATGTGCTATGGTACTATTAGATGTGTATAGGAAGAAAACTCTTCATCGGTATTGGTGAAATATCTAATCAACTATTCAATATGTAGAGTGGGAAACGGAGGCATGAGCATGCAGATTACACGATCGTGAGGGGGTGCCAGGGTGGGCAAAAGAACTGGAATCAATCCCACCAGATATACCAAATTCATGTATGAGCCAAATGAGAATCTTCATAACTTTTAGGTCCATCTTATCCAAGAGTTCAAATTCTTTTTCTGACATCTCATCAATTTCACAATAACACCCCAACTCATCAATCTCCCATCAACAATTCACAATGGGCCTCCATGATAAGCCAAGATCATATACGATTTTAGCATCATTTATTCATTCATTTCTATGACGATCATGGCTCATGTTCTTATTTTGTACCTTATTTTGAGCCTAATTATCTTATCTAGGTGCAAGAGGACTTTGAAACGTGTTATACAACATTATCACATGCAAAGGGAGCAAAAGAACAAAGATTAGCCATTTTGGGTAAGATCCACCCACTCTTCTAAAAGATGTTGGTACATTTCGGTGAAAGAAGAAGAGAAAGACTTTCTGCCACTTACAAGAAGCATATCTCCCAAACCACAAGGCTGATTAGGCTGTAATTTAACATGGACACTCTCCAAAACGTCCTCTACAAATCATATTCACATATCATATGAATAGGAGTCCTAGAAGATAGAGATACACACGATTTATCTGTATGGGGTAATTTATAGGTGTGATGACCAAGTTGACCCTTGCAGATTGCATATCTCTCAAATCACTTGTAGGGTTGGGCTGTAATTTCACATATGTGTTGCCCTAGTAGTCTTGAACAATTCATCTTTATACATGGGATGCAAAAAAGGCCGTCCTTCTAGGTTTGAAGCCAAATTACTGTCCTGGGTTTAATGAAGATGCAATGACCGAGATGTCCCTAAATTCACTTGCATCTCACAAACTACTTGAGGGACAGTCCTGCCATTGCACAGGGAGGTAATCCTACAAGATTTTGACACCCTCATTTGACCAGAATACAGTTTGGAGGCGCAAGACTTGGAGATTTCTCAAGGAAGAAGGAGACCACCCGAGAAGAGGCAGAAGCGTGGAGAGGCAGATTCCTTCAATTCTTATGGCATTTTATTGCATCTCTTTAGTAGTTTGTGTAGCTCATGCCTTAAGCATGAGATAATTTGTAAAACTTTAGGCTCAATCGAGCCGAACCGTGATATTTTAGCTATGTTTTCTATGAACCAAATGTGAATCTTGTGCTTAATGATGGATGCAACTGTTTTTATCAAAGCTTGAATGTTTAGGCTGAATATTTAGGTTTTCTCTAGGTCATCTCCCTTGGGACCAGAAGGATATGGGGAGATGAGACTCTAGTAGCATTCACCCTGCCGTCCTTGGGGTCTTTACCCCTAGCATCATCTAATTAACTGTGAAGTGCTCAGATGTGCTTAGAAAAAGAACACCTCCAAAGATGGCTGATACAGGGAGTGTCACCATCCTTTATTCTATAGGAGATTTCACTTTTAATAAGGCATTATGTGATTTAGGTTCAAGTATAGATTTAATGCCTTACTCTCTTTTGTCGAAGCTAGGTTTGAAGCAGCCTAAACCCATGGGTAGCACACTCCAGCTGATAGACAAGTCTTGTAAGAAGCCAAGACAAGTAATAGAAGATGTTTTGGTGAAGGTTGACAAGCTTTGCTTCCTGGTGGACTTCATGATCCTGGACATGGAATAAGATCCGAGAGTTCCTATTATCTTAGGGAGGCTCTTCTTAAGAACGAGTGGTGTTGTGATTGACATGGGGAAGGGTGAGCTGAGGCTTAAGGGTGAAATGAAAGAAGTATCTTTTGATGTCTACCCTGCGCAAGCTTTTGGGGGATTACATGAAGACTGAATAGTCCAGTGCTATGGAGGAACATCAAGAGCAGAAACATGCTGAGTTAGGATGCACGATTGATGCACAGTTGATGCACGAGGAGTTTGTATGATCTGTGAGAAGCAAGGGGGCTACATGAGCTCCTAATGAACCAGAAGACCATCTGTTTGGAAGAAGAAAAGCTTCGAGCCCTAAAGTTATGGAGTCAATGGGAGAGAGACTCCCACATAAGCTGAGTCCTCTCATTGACCCAAACAAACTCAAATGGAAGCCACCATTCAAGGAAAAGCCGACCTATGATCCAAGAATCAGTGAGTTCATTGCAGAACAACTCCCATCCTTGGAAGAGTGCACCTAATCAAGAATTGAAACCTCCATGGAAGAAGAGTTTCTGGACAAATTCGGATATGAATGCAAGCAGGGAAGCCATGTGCTCCATAGAGACAGGATAGAGAGGTATAAATCATCAAGAAGAAGTCTATCTCGAGACTATAAACTGAGAGCTTCTTAGGAGGCAACCCAAGTCAAGTATCTTTCCATTTCTGTTATTTTGTTTTACTTTCTTAGTTTGCTAACTTTTTTGATGCAGGAAAATGCAGTGAAGCCAGTTTGAGCTAAGTGTGGGGGTACCTACACCCCTTGATCAGTCACTCTACATGAAGAGGAAGGTGTTCAAATGAGCTAGAAGTCATTGGAATCCAAGAAACAGCAACCCCCGGGTTGTATTGCTCCAACCCCCTTGAGCATAAACTCTATGATTTCTACATATGCTTGTGAACAAGCATGATTTTAAGAGTGGGGTAGGGATGTAGAATATGATATTGAGTTGAGTTACTCATGTATATAATGTTGAGTTGTTGCTTTTGTACTTTTGGATTCACTTTGATTCATTTTGATGCATTTGAGCCCATTTTTTTTCACTTGAACACCTTGATCTGTGCTCATTTCACATTCCCATTGTTAATTGTATACTATGCATGCTTCCTGATTGTGGCTTGAGTAGCTGTTGATGCCTATTTGGGTGAGAAAGCTAGATTCTTTATTGGCTTGAAAGGAAGTAGTGCATGAGCTGAGTGACATCCGAAGTTGAGTATTCACACTAATTTTTATGAGAAAAGGGAGTGAAACAGCTTCTAGTTTGGTCTGAGTGAGTGGATTGTGGTGAACCTGCTCTTGATACACACTGACCAGAAGTTAGAACCAGCTAGATTTCAATGAAAAAGGCTGAAGAAAGAAAAAACTAGAAAGCTTGAGTAAAGAAGTAAAGAAAGAAGGTCATGGATCCTTAATTCAAATAAAGAAGAAGTGGTAAATTTGGAGCCCCTAGTACAGATCATAAGGAGATCCAAGTCCAACAAATGAAGCTACAAAGAGACCTGGAGCAAATCCAGGTAGCAAGAAGTCAGCAAGCACAAGAGAAAAACTGAGTTACAAATCAAACATCAAAGAAGTTCAAAGAAGATGAAGAAGAAACATATTGATACAAGAAGTAGGAAGAGGAGTTAGGAGTAGTTGATCGCCTTGATCTCTCACTCAGATTAGACGTAGGAGGTATGTCCACATTCTACGTAAGCCAAATGTGAGAGGCCATCTAATCTTTTCAATTCTATCAAGAGAGGAACCTTCACTTAAACACTAACCCAAAAGAAAGAGTGTGATGGAGTTGAGGCTTGGCTTGAGATAGTTGCAAAGCTCGTGCACTAGGGTAAGAGAGAGGGAATGAAGAGTCTAGTTGATCAATACAAAAGCAAAGATAAGCTCAAAAGGACATATCTAGAAGTTGCTAGGAAGCATGTACTCATAGAATGTGTATTGATGCCATTTTGATATCTTGTTTATTCTGTCCATGCTTCTTCTCTATATGAGTTCCCTTTTGCATCACCTTGATATTGTACTGTCCATTTGAGATAGATAGGTGCTTATGACTATCTGATTCAAGCCATGCATTAAAACCAGATTCATCTTCACCGCGTATGCTTCTTGCATTGAGTCTATGCTTGAAGACAAAAATTGTTCAAGTGTGGGGTTGTGATAAGTCAAGATCATATAAGGTTTTAGCATCATTTATTCATTCATTTCTATGATGATCATGGCTTATGTTCTTATTTTGTACCTTATTTCGAGCCTAATTGTCTTATCTAGGGTCAAAACGATTTTGGAACGTGTTATACAACATTTTCACATGCAAAGAGAGCAAAAGAATAAAGATTAGCCATTTTGGGTAAAAGCCACCTACTCTTCCAAAAGATATTGGTAAATTTCGGTGAAAGAGGAAGAGAAAGACTTTTTGACCCATGCAAGAAGCATATCTCCCAAACCACAAGGCTGATCAGGCTGTAATGTCCATGAAAACTCTCCAAGAAGTCCTCTACAAATAATCTTATATGCATAAGAGGCCTAAAATATAGAGATACACACGATTTATCCGTATGGGATAATTTATACGTGTGATGACGAAGTTGTCCCTTGCAGATTACATATCTCTTGAACCACTTGGAGGATTGGGATGTAATTTCACAGAAGTGTTTCCCTACGAGTCCTGAACAATTCATCGTATACATGGGATGCAAAAGAAACCGTCATGATAGGGTTTGAAGCCAAATTACTATTCCGCATTCAATGAAGCTGCAATGATCGAGACGCCCCTAAATTCACTTGCATTCACAAATTACTTGAGGAGCAGTCCTGCCATTGCACACGGAGGTAATCCTACAAGGGTTTGACACCTCATTTGACTAGAATACAGTTTGGAGGCGCAAAACTTAGAGATTTCTCAAGGAAGACGAAGACTCACCTGAGAAGAGGCGGAAGCGTGGAGAGGCGGATTCCTTCGGTTCTTAGGGTATTTTCTTGCATCTCTTTAGTAGTTTGTATAGCTCATGACTTAAGAATGAGCTAATTTGTTAAACTTGAGTCTCAATTGAGCTGAACCATGATGTTTTAACTATGTTTTCTATGAACCGCATGTGAATCTTGTGCTTAATGATGGATGTTTCTGTTTTTATCAAAGCTTGAATGTTTAGGCCGAATATTTAGGTTTTCTTTAGGTCATATTCCATGGAACCGTAAGGATATGGGGAGATGAGACTCTAGTAACATTCACCTTGGCACCCTTGGGGTCTTTACCCGTAGCTTGTAAGGTCATATCCAAAGGATAGACCATATTAAGATCTTGGTTGGTGTGATGGCACCAATTTCGTTCTGTAGAACATTAAGTAGTGAGGCCGGGAGGCAAAATTCTCCTTGTGCTAGAAGACTAACTCGTAGCTTAGACATAGTGCGAGTTATACATGCATCCTGTGGTCATTAGAAGCAAGTAGATCATTTTTTTGAATTTTATTTTATTGGGCGGCCGTCCTCCTCCACCAAAAGTTTAGTTTACATGATAATTGCCCAAAATAGAAAAAGATTACAACTTTGATAGTAGTAAGAGTAGGTCTTCGTTTGTCCTTGAAGGTGCGGACTTTCATCCCTGATTTTTTAGAGTTCTTTTGTATATTTTCTGAGTTACATCTTGAAGCAGTGCGCTCAATAAATCATCCGAGGGTTGATGCAGAATAATGTGTGCCCCAGGTTGCTGCTTCCCTCCTTTCCTGGCTAGGTTGTCTGCTACTTGGTTTGCCTCCCGGTAGATGTGAGAAATCTTGAAATGTTGGAAGGATCCAAGAAGAAGTTGTATTTGCTTGAGGATATGCCTCACCTTCCAGTGAACTGGTTCTGACTTAGATACTGCCTAGACTAGTATGGATGAGTCTGTTTCCACTTCTAGTTGTAAAAAACCGTAGGTTATGGCAGTGCAGAGACCTTGAAGGAGCGCAGTAGCTTCTGCTTCTAATGCCAGAGTGCAGCTTGATCTGAAGTAGAATGCCAATTGTAGTTGTGCAGCAGAGTCACGGAAAATACCACCAATTCCTGCATCTGAGTTGCAAATACTCCCATCAATGTCCAGCTTCAGGTGTGGTGATTCAGGCGGTTCCCAGAAGAAGTAAAGAATTCTGGGAGGATGTTCTGGTGATAAGAGAATGCAGAATCTCTCCAGAATTTCCTGCTCCATCTTTTGTCTTGGTTGAAGGAGAGTGCCTGCTCCAGCTATATCCTGCAGTAATCTCAAAATAGAGGTTACAACAACATTAACATTCAGGGTGGAGGAACCAAACCGGATGGAGCAGCGGTGCTGATCTCGTTGTAGCACATGATCAAATAAATAACTCGTAAGCATACAAAATATACCCTCGAGATCGAATCTCTCAATGACTCGGTGTAGGTTGACTTATACTACTATCTTGCAAATTACTGATTTAGAATAAAGCAATTAAGAAAGCAATTAAATTAGGGGATTTCAATTGATAATTTCTAACAACTAAAGAACAACTAAATAAGCTAACTAAAAAGAAATGACGAAAAAGGTCAAGAAGTTCTAGAGTAGGATTGATGGGAAAAGGGAGTACAGGGTTGAAGTTTCATTCAGATGCACATAATTAATATCGGATATCCTAAACATGCAATTGTTATTAGTTCACCTCAAAGGCCATAGGGTTCCCCACTTCTACATGGTTATCTTCTAACTTACGACCTATCAATTAACGCTAGTTCTCATGATAAATCATGATTGAGATCCAAGTATTGAACCTTTCTAGCTAGACCCAAACCAATTACGCCTAAACTAGAATATTATTTGCTTGAGTTATCTAAAGGGTGGCTCGGTGGTCCTACTCCTCTAGTCTCTAGGGCTCGGTGGTCCTCATGTCTCGAATTTCCTAAG
>JAOYMZ010057385.1:0-13331 GCA_025802335.1 Pinguicula primuliflora
GAGTTATCTCTCCAATTTGGATCATATCTTTCTGTGCGTTGTGAATTTGGATTAGTTGTCTTCATAACAATTGATCTAGACTTCCTTAGCTGTCTGTAGAATTTTAGTTTGCAATTTTTTGATTAGTAGATTAAAAGATATGCTCTCCTGAACTTGTGGGTTATTTTGATAGCTACTAGAATAGATTGCATGATTTGCACCCCCTCCCTGAGATCTGACCCTTGTTTAGCATTGTATTATAACTTGGCCATGTGCACTTGCATGAACACATGAATTTGCGGATCAGAAATAATATAGACTATTTTGACAACCTTATGATGCCAAGGTTGCTTTCTATCTTCTCTGCACCGTGCCTCGTGTTGCTCAGATGATTAATGATGATAAATATGTTAGTGTATAGGACAAAGTTGCTATCTTTCTTAAAATTCTAGGTCATAATCATAAATTTAGGACTATTAGGTATGATTTTCAGAAGTCAAGGCGTATCATACAAAAAGGATTTTACGAGTTATTAGGTGCTATTGTGAATCTCAAACTATTAGTGAAACCTGTTCCCGTACCATAGAGTTCTACTGATGATCGGTGGGGAATGTTTCTGGTAAGTAGTAATATGTTGTTTGTTTAGTTATACAAGATTACATCTTGGGTTTACTGATGTTTATGTTTCACTCTTGCAAGGGTGCTAGACGGGACTTATGTCCTCGTTCATTTTATAAAAAAAATGCAACCCCGGTTTAGAACTAGGAAATGATAGATTGCAGTCAATGTTTTAGGAGTCTACGATCGAGAAGGTCGATTTGTATATGTCCTCACAGGAGGTAAGGTTCTGCTGTTGACTCACGCGTTTTAAAAGTTGCATTACAACACCCGAATGGACTACATGTACCGCATGGTATACTTAATCAGTTTGTGTTACATTTCATTATGCAGTTTATGTTACAATTAATTTCTTTGATCTAATTGTATGTTGTGGCCCAAGGTACATTCTATCTTGAAGATAATGGATATACGAACCGTGAAGGTTTTTTGATCTCATATCGTAATACACGCTACAATTTGGGAAAATGACCTACCGATAATCGAGCTCAACAGAATGCCAAAGAGTATTTCAATTTGATGCATTCTAAGTCATGTAATGTAATTGAGCATACGTTTGGCATTCTATAACTTCGTTGGGGAGTCTTAAGGTCTCCTATGTACTACCACATTGAGTGCCAGATCCAGGTCATCTATTTTGTTCCCTTCTTAACAATTTTCTGAAAGACAATCCGCTAGAAGATCTACTCAGTGATGAGCAAGAGATTGATCATGGTAGTGATCCACAATATGATCCATTCAAGGATTGCATTTCGACCTTGGAGCCATCTCAGGAATGGACGAATAAGAGGGATCAAATGGCCACTTCCATGTTCAACAGACATAGAGATGCATGACCGGGACAGAATTTATGAATTTGAACTTGTGAACTCGAATGTGATGAGTACTTATCGATTGTGGTTCAAAATTTCGAGTGATATTGTGAACTTCGCGTCTTGTAGATCTTGTGGTTCTATTTTTCGAGTGTAACATTTGGATTCTATTCTTGTGGTTTCATTTTATTTTTTGTGGATTCAGTTGGTATATGGTTAGTTTCGGATTTGTTTCATGAAAAATGTTGTGGTTTCTGAAGCTTAGATTCCTTATTTTTCAACTGTTTACATTAAATGATTACTTAACTATGTATATAGTGCACTAAAAATAAATTATATACTAGGTGCAAAACGGACATTACACATTCATTTAACTGTTTCATAGTGCGTAATCAAACTGCAAGTAAATATCTTATTACACAACGATCGTAATCAAAGTTACACGACGACAAACGTTTACAGCATGAATGTTGCTGTCTTTAACGATCGTAATCAAAATCGCACTTGACAAAGTAAGTCTTCAGTAAGCGGGGCCTTACAATTCAATTGGTGTTCCGTTTGCAATAATTCTACTCCGAAGTATGGGAATGCGTGGAGTTAATTGCAACTTGTGCAGGTGGAGGTTTTGTGCCTCAAGCTAGCACCGGCCTTAATGTGTTTTAGATAATTTGATCATTCGAGGAATTTTTTTCACGTGCCGAATCTATGGTGTTGAATAAATGCTTATGGTGTCGAAACTTGTTTTTAGCCGTAGGATAAGCTGAGATTAGCTACCTTAAGTACGGGGCATAACCCGCGGCCCCGGATCCGGTTCACTTAAGTGAACTGGATCTCAGTCGTCAGGTAATATATCCGACGGCAGAAAACAGATTTCGGCACTATAAGTATTCATTCGACACCATAGGTTCCGCATACGAAAAAAACACTTTGATTAAGCAGTTTATAATTGTCATTTCTTGTAAACCTTATATTTGAATTAACGTGACCCCATACGTATAGTTTAATTTTAAAATGTGAGCACTTTCTATTTGACAATCATATAACGCTCAACAAGTGCAGCTGATTGTGAAGTCATTTTCACATACAAGTATTTAATAAGAACGTATGTGATCACAATATTCAGCTTTAGATAATGTTATACTACTTTTGATCAACATTTTGTACCGATTTAGATACTGAAAAAAGTACCATAAGTTGGCACGATCGAAAAGTTAGTGTACACAAATAGGAAATGTACAGGGACGAGCCCGGAATTTATCGTGAAGAAGCAAAATATAAGTTTAAAGGAAGCATGATATTTGTCCCGCACAAATTTAATAAATAAAATTAAGTCAGCCTATAAAGAAATGACCCCAATATTTTTTATAAGCAATTAAATTTTATAAATGAAAAGGGTTTATTTACATATTTACAAGGATTATAGACTTCACATGGGCTATTTCAATTGGCCCATAAACAATAATCCATTTTTGGAGAATTTTTTTAGGAAAGGAGGAGGGAGAACGTCTGCATTTTCGCCTCCTTTCCGGAAATTTGAAATTTGAAGCTTGAAACCTTACCTCTTACTTGTGCGAGAGTTGTCGCCGGCCAAAGATCTCCTGCGTGTAGGGGTGGACAAACGGTTCGGTACTGGAACCGTTGGTATCGATAACCGAGAACCGTTTTCCCGTTTTACCGAAATTTTCGGCAAAACAGGAAAACGGGTCGGTTCCGGTTCCTGAATAATATTTCCCGTCGGTTCTCGGTCTGGTTCCGGGAATGCATTTCGATTCTCGGTATTTACCCGATATGAATATAATTTTAAATAAAATAAATAAATAAATAATAACTAAAATTTAATTATTCAATTTCAAGGTATTTTCAAGAGAGAACCGTTGGAACCGAACCGTTAGAACCGTTGGAACCGAATTACCGCATTACCGATTTTTTCAGGAACCGAATCGTTAGAACCGTTGGAACCGAATTCCCGCATTACCGATTTTTTCAGGAATACGAGTATTCAGGATGGTTCCGATTCCAAAAAAAGTGGAACCGAACAGTAACAGGACGGGAACGGGTATTACCAATACCCATCCCGAATACACTAATATTGGTGTGTACTCCCAAAGCATAGCGGTGCACATATGCAGTGCCGTGTATCAGCTCTCACAAAGGGATTCTCAGATACACAATATTAAAGTGTTCAATAATTAGTTATTGTGCTCAATTCTAATATGAGCTCTTCATTTGACAATCTGACGGTTAACATTAAATGAGTTATTTTAGAGCTGGGGCGGGATGTTTAAAAAATTTTCTCTCTGGCATGAAAAACGACAACTCAATTTTGCCCAACTTTCGGCCAAAAATCGAGCAAATCAACCACCCAAAAAAAAGCTACCCAAGCTCTAAAACTCTTCACCATATACAAAACTACATACTCTGGTCCCAATTCTACGAACAAAAGCGTCGTTGTATTGAGTGGCTGATATCGCGAGTATCTAGGCCCAAATCTACAACCGGCTGCCGGGAGCATTGAGTGGCAGAAATCTAACTACGATTCGTTGTATTGAATGGCAGAATCTCGCACCCGGTCCAAATTCTACTCGAAATCTGGTGCTGAGGTTGACGGTGAACCAAAATCTACTAGTTCTTCGACAATGTCACACATCCCGCCCAATCAAACCGATGCAACCATACAGATAAGGGTAAAGGCATTAAAACTACTGTAAACAGCTTGCCCGAACCCTTTCCTGAAGGAGACCAATAGCAAGATTCTGACACGAATTGGATTCATGTCGACAACCACCGGAAAAAAGGGGTGCGAAGGCTTCTACCCAACTTCCACCAGCTACTAGACAGCACAAAACAAGAAGATACCATACTTTATTGAAAAATTGCGTACTAACACTATTTCCTTCTTCATTGCTTCTTCCCCCCCCCCACAGAGAAGGTGATGTTGAGTTTTTTCAATGAACATGTCCAGGTTCGAGTCATCTATGCACCAACATGCTTGGAGATTCAGGGTAAACGCTATGATTTTGTTGGATTCAATAAAAACATAGATACCTCACTGGTTTTGCAGGCTTTGAAAGGATGCAGGAATGGAACGATGTTGCTGGAGATAAATCTAGCACGGTCCAGAGTGGATGCATCTACTCACAAACCCCACTTGATCATGAGAAAATCTCAACTGTATGCGAGCTAGACGCTAGTAGAGGATGAAATTGAAACATTACAGTATACACCACCCCCGGAAAGCCAACAATGGTTGGAGAATTGCTTGGCAGGCTTACCAATTCCTTATGATTGACTTGACTCCTATGCAGAGGATTCTAGTGCAGCAGAACTTTGCAAAAAGTTCAGTAGTGAGATTGGAAGGTAGAGAAGTGTTGTTTAAGCTTGATCCTGAATATATGAAGCTGAAGCTTATGAATGATCTGCACACTCAAAAACTGCTTTCTGTTTGTAATATGTGGCTGTGGAAGGTTGTAAAAGGTAAATTGGTGAGACCTGTTAGGATAAATATCACCTGTACACCTTTGCATTGCTTGAGTGATCTGGTATTTACTGAAGTGGCGACTAGAGTTGGGGAGTTGCTGCAGATTGACAAAAGACTACTGAAAGAATGGAGATGCTATTTGCACAGGTTCAGATCTTGTCAAGCTCTAATGATCCTATTAGGAAAAAGATACGCATAAACTCAAGGGACGAATCTTTTGAGCTATGGATGGCTGAGGAACTAGTTGCTATGCAAGATCACAAACTGCAAAGGACAACACTGCGACAGAAAGAGGTTCCCGTTGAACATGAAGGGGGATTAAATGAGCTTTGGCCTGCATTGGAGATGGCTAATCAACGGCTGGAACCAAGAAGCCCAGTCCCTTCTGCTGTGAATAATAAAGATTCTGTCCCGTTTAATCAGGCATCAACTGTGGAAGATAAATTTGGTTTAATACGAGAGGTTGCACTAGGGTCTACAAGTTAGGAAACTCAGTAAGATTTGAATTTGAATAGCAAAGAGGTGCTCCAGCCCAACCAACCAACTCAGGAATTAGTTGTTTCTCCTTTGAAGACCTCAGAGGTAGTAAGTATGGATGGAACAATGACAGACAACATCAACATCAGTGATGTTACACCTGAATCTCCTAGAGAAAAGCTAACTGATCAGAGAAGGGCTGAGAAGATAGCTAGCCAAGAAATAGATCGAGGATTGAGCATTATTACCACTAAATACGACTCTAGGAAATGGGCTTGGAAGAGAAAAGAGTTGTCGTCCACTGCAAAGCAAAATGTTTCTAAAATCCAAAAAACTGGAGGCTTCATTGCTCTGCTTGCCTTACAACATCAGAAATTAGGTAATGTTGGTCAGAAAAATAGTATAAGTAGAACTCTGGACATCATAGAAGCTTATACAGCTTGGAGAGACTGCAAACGTAATTCTGAAATAGGTTGCTCTCCCTGCACTCCACAATCGAGTACTGACCCATTTGACATTCAATACTTGCTTGATCAGACAGGAAGACCTTATCAAAAATTTCAAGGGGCCTAGACATCAATGCAAGCTATCTAGAATCACAAGTTGATCTCACTGTCAGCACTCCTATACCAGAGGTACCTAATTCTCAGCAACCACAAACCCACACTACCATAAATGAGTGAACAATAACTAGGGAGCTAAACCAAATTGAACCCAAAGCAATGTCTAATTTGGTGACTCTCAGTCATGATTCTGAACATGCTGATATGTGGAAAATTGCTAAACTACTGGGAGTTTCTTCTAAAGAAGCAGAAGCAGATGTCATCAAAGCATATGCTGATCTAGATGCAAAGGCATTAAAAAGTTCAGTGAAGTAGGTAGCATAGAATTAGCTCCTGAGACTCATGTTTTTAGTTAAATGAATATCCTAAGCTACAACACGCGGGAACTGAACACCTCGCTGAAGAAGACAGAGATGAGTAAAATAGGTGGTTCAACCCAAGAAGATTTCTCTTGCATACAGGAACGAAATGTGAGAACTTAACAGTTACACACTATGCCAGAATTTGGCCTGATGAAAATTTTGGGTGGCTGTCTCGGAGTTCGATTGGGAGTGCTGGTGGTTCGCTCTGTATCTGGAAAGAAGAAAGATTCATATTGACTGACTCACACTCAGAAGATGGTTTTGCCAGGGTCTCTGGTGTTTGGAAAGAAACAGAAACTGTGGTCAATATATCAAATGTCTACGCACCTGCAACAGTAACAGGAAAAAGGGATTTGTGGGCAAGAATTACTACTGATATTATACAAAAACAATCAGAATGCTGGTGTATTGTTGGAAATTTCAATGCAGTAAGGGAAATTGAAGAAAGGATTAGTTTTTTTTTTGTTTTTTTTTTGTTTTTTTCACTTATTCATCTCAACTAGTTAACTCATGGAACCTCTTGAATAATTAAAACAACCAGCAACTAGTTAACCATGTAAAGAAGTAACAACTATTGAGCAACACAAATACGTATTGATAGGGCCTCAAACCAAACCATAAGGACGAGAGTCCAAACAGGGGAATAAATCTCAATATAGATTTATGCATCCTTTATTCTTGGTATGCGCCCTTTATGTGATAGGGAATGCTATGTGTGTCTTATATGCATCTGCTCTAGGCTTTGTGACTGTGGCTGAGAATTGGTGTTGAGCGACAGACTTTGGATCTCAATATAGATTTATGCATCCTTTACTCTGGGTATCAGTTTAAGTTCACCTAATATTCGAGAAATGATATATTTCAACTCCTTTATTTTGGGGGTAAAGCTGGTGGATCTACCTTTGCAGCAATGCGAGTTTACTTGTTATGCTGGAAGAGGTACCTCCAGCAGTCGACTTGACCGCTTCTTACTGAATGAGGAGTGGATCAAGAACTGGTAAAATCTGTTCCAATATGTTGTGGCTCGCTCTCTATCAGATCATTGCCCTATTATTCTAAAAAGGAGGATATAGACTGGGGCCCAAAAGCCACCAAAACTCTAGACTGTTGGAACAATCACGACGGCTTTGCTGAAGTTGTGCGAACTGAATGGAGTTCATTGATCTGCACAAGTTCTAAGGGCTATGTTCTTCACCAAAAATCAGGAATTTGAAGATCAAACTGAACTATTGGAACAGTTCTGGATTTGGTAATGTCCATCTAAGAGTTGAGAGATTGAAGCATGAACCAAACAGGCTTGACTTGTAAGCTGAATCTGGAATTTTGTCTAATGAAGCTCAGTTACATAGGCGCCAAAATTGGATTGAATTACGAAAAGTAATGGCTGACTGGGAACAACTCACCTTACAAAAATCAAGGTTGACTTGGATAAAGGAAGGGGGTCGGAATTACAAGTTCGTTCATTCCAAACAATGTTCCAACCGTTGGAGGAACTCTATTCCTGGGATGGAGGTCAATGGAGCATGGAGTGGAGAAGTCTCTGTTGTAAAGAATGCTGCTAAAGAGCACTTCAGGTAGATTTATGACAACAAAGTTCAGGTTTAGCTAGAACTTAATATTCCTACAGAATGAACGGTTACGGTGGAAGAAAATAATACTCTTACAGCAGAGTTCACTGATAAGGGCATCAAGAATGCTGTTTGGAGGTGTTCTCCAAAACAGGCTGCTGGACCTGATGGATTTAATTTATATTTCTTGCAGACTCATTGAGAATCAGTTCAGGGAGAATTCTGTGCATTCATCAAGGAATTTCAACAGTCCGATAAGATTGCTTGGGTCTTGAACTCTACTTGGATTTCATTAGTACCAAAGATCACAAATCCTACTGCCCTAGATCATTATAGGTCCATTTCCTTGATTGGTTCTGCTTACAAAATACTCTCCAAGATTCTGGTAGCAAGATTAAGCTCAGTACTGATGAGACTTATATCAAGAAACCAAACTGGTTTCTTGAAAGGTCGTCAAATTTTAGATGGTGTTCTTGTGGCGAATGAGGTGGTACATTCATATAAGAGAAGCAGGAAACCTCTGATTTTGTTTAAAGTTGACTTTACCAAGGCATTCGACACAGTTAGCTGGTCCTTCATTGATCTAATGCTGCACAAGTTGGGATTCTCTGATAGATGGTGTGAATGGATACAAGAATGTATATCAACTGCCCGTGCAGCCGTACTCATCAATGGCTCAAGCTATGGAGAATTCAAATTTAGAAGAGGTCTCAGGCAGGGTGATCCCTTGATCCCACTGTTATTTGCAGTGGTCTCTGATGGGTGCAATGGGTTGCACCTCCTAGTCTTCACTCATTTGCAGGAACTATGCGCTGCCAGAATGATACTCTTTCCTTTATCTACCTCAGTCTACCGCTGGGGGGCAATCCGGGAAGAAAAATCACATGGAAGACTTTGCTTCATCAATTGAACAACAAGCTCTTTTGTTGGGAAAATAAGTTCTTATCTTTTGCAGGGAGAGTAACTCTACTGAAAGCAACTCTGACTAACATAGCAATCTTTTATCTATCCATGTTTTTGATGCCTTTGCAGGTTACTAAGCAGATAACATCAATCTTCATTCGCTTCCTGTGGAAGAACAAACCAACATCACAAAGGTAAATTCATTGGATTAAATGGTTGCACCTTTGCCTAGACAAAGCTTCTAGTGGTTTAGGAATCAAGGATATTCGGCAGTTGAACATTGCACTCCTAGGAAAATGGATTTGGCGATTTAAGGTGGAAAGAGACCGCCTCTAGAGCTCAGTAATCAGCTCGAAGTATTTTCAGCCAGATGACCAAATGGCAGAGGTTCATCTCCTTACATTGCCAGACAATACTTCGAGAGTTTAGGGGGATATTTGGAAAATGGTGGCCCAAGAAAGCTGTTTCAGCAACCATATTTCCTTCCAGATAAGTTCAGGCACCGATGCACTTTTCTAGAAAATGAATTGGACCTCTGAAAGATCCTTGGCCATGCTTTACTGTGATCTGTTCAGGTTGTCTAGACAGAAAGATTACGGTGCGACAGATTGTTCTAGGGGTCGAGGTTGCAACCAGCTCCATGCTGATATTCTATTGACCTCTTCATTCATGGGAAGAGCAGCGAGTTAACCAGTTGTTGTAGACTGTTAAGTCCTATGGGGCTCCAACATCAAACGATCAAGATACATGGATTTGGCATGGTGATGGCTTCAGGCAGATATTCAGTCGCTTCTGCATATCAGATCCTCTTTGCAGCAACTGTCCCAAATTCAGCAGCAACAAGAGCCTCTCTCTCCACGGTGTGGGGAAAACTTGCGCCGTACAGGATTCAGATATTCACATGGAAACTTTTGCAAGAAAGAATAGCCACAGTTGAAAAGCTACGTACAAGAGGAATAGTATTACAAGTAGTTGCTGGAAGATGTGTATGGTGTGGAATAACTGAAGAATTTGTTGATCAATTGTTCTGCTCCTGCACACATGCCAAAGAAATCTGTCAAGAGATAGCAACTTGGATGGACTTCACAATAGAGCCACATGATCATGTACCTCTCACTACAACCCTTTTGTTCAAAGGTTCAAAGGAAAAATCTGGAAACAAATTGGTAAGGCAACTTGGCAGGCTACAACCTGGTATATGTGGAAGGATCGTAATTGTGTACGGCTTGATAATGAGGGTGAATTGAACGTCGTTCAGTTAATCAAAATGCAAGTATGATACTGGATGCTCGCAAGAAAGCTACAACCAAGTATCTACACATTGAATGATTGGTTGCGGCAGCCAGTTCCTCTATTTGCATTATGATAGAAATTAAATTTCACAGTTAGTATATGCTCTCGTGTAAATATAGAGTAATTGTGTAAATACGCTACATTAAACCTGGATTGTATCTGTATTTTTTCAACGTTTTTAGTGGAATCCCTTACCTACAAAAAAATATTAAATGAGTTATTTAAGTCGTTTTAAGTGATTCATCTAATCTCGGTTATCAGATTATTAGGTCAATGACTCAGATTATAATTGAGTATATTACTCGTTATTGAGATATGGTCTCGAATTATAATCTTAGCCATTGTTATTGTAATCGAAGGGTTAAGATCAATCTCATTTTAAAAATGTGATTATTAATAAAAAAAATTCAACTCAAAGATGAGATTGATCATAGCCGTTCGATCAAAATACTAACTGATAAGATTAAATTTGGGATCGTATTTCATTAACCAGAACACAAACATTCAGGATTAGAAAAGTTCTCTTCTATGTATAAGCTTTCAAATTTTGGTATGGGTTTACAAATTTCCGGTGACTATCAAAACATGAAACTTTTGATTTTATGTATAAGAATTCATAAAATATGATCAATTCCCGTTAAAACTGTAATAATAATATTGTGTAGTGTTATGGATACATTCATTGTGAATAGTTGAAAATTGTAAGTTAATGTATCATTAATATTCATTAATAGGACAAACTGAATAATAAGGATGAATAGTTGACATCAGTAAAGACTACTATTAGTCATTTATATCAATGGCAAAAATTTCTTCCCCTATATTCCCACCTTTAAATGATGTTTTAACACTAATGTCATCAGGACAAATTGTTATAATTTGTAATTTAATTTTATACCCAAGGCCAAAATGGAAATCCACCTACTTTTGGTTAGAGTTTATTAGTAGGAATTTAGTGAGAATTTGTGAAATTATTCCACTAGTTGTTTAGAGGAGGGATGAGTTTAGAAATATTTTCCACTAAATATATAATCACGTGAGAAAATTGTTTCCCATTTAAAAGTGTAGAATTTTGTGAGATTTTTTTTTTAAATTATTAGTTTCAACAATAATTCTAAAAATAATGGATATTAATTTTTGAGTACTGTCATATACCAAAAAAATATATAAATAGTATTTTTATTTATAATATTTTTTAAAATTTATTTGTAATATATATATATATATATTTACCAGTTATATTAGAATTTGAATTTTGAGTACTTGACATTCCAAATTAAACAAATTTTTTATTTATTTGATCAAGATTTATAGATATATACCCAAAGTTTTATATCTGAACCATTAGCTGGATGTTTCGAGTACATATTTTACTATTTTAACCAATAAAATTACTTAATATCTACCATGTGTCGGGCATCCCGGATTCGGCGAGAAGTATGAACACCATGTTCTTACTCCGTTGAAGTCACCACAAACGTACCATATCACATCTGGATCCGCTCTGATCTAGCCCACATTGCCCTTTTCCCAGCTATATGTTTCGGAAAATAAATTTTCATAACGCTCTTGTTGCGTCTTATTCGCATATGCCAGCTACCATTACGATTCCTTCACCCCTCCAGACATGCTCCATTCTGAAAGCATCCTTCCATGCTATTGATAGCAGCCCTGGAAACCCTTGTCAGAGATTTTTTTTCACATAATCTATATCCCCTTGGGACCATAATGTCTCACAGAATTTGTATTCCACGTTAGCTTTCTTAGGCGCTTGAATGTTTATCATTTGAATATCAAATCTTCGAATGACCTTTCTTATCTCCTTACGTTTATTTACTCCTCCTATTCCAGGAGCATTAAAATTTAAAACTTAGTAGTCTCACTAAAAATCATTGTTTAGAACACCTAAAATTCTCCACTGTCTACCCCGCATTTCCTTGTTTGTCACGTGTTTCCATCTGTTTGAAGTATTCTACGTATCTGTCATCTACTTACGTTACTATTTTCTATCTCAGATCTGGATAATGCTATGTGTACATCATTATTTAACACATTTACTAAACACGCTTATGTGGCAACAATTACAATCACAATTAAAGAAAATGAATATATATCAACACAAAAATTATGCTTGATTATTTACACATAAATGTGTTTATTAAGTGTGTCAAATTATACTGTACAAATATTATTTTACGATCTGTAATTGTTCTAACTTCCTGTTCCAGATACGCGTCACTGTTTTACTTAAATGTTACATTTATCTTTGGGAGCTTGTAGATAAGGTTGTCCACAATTATGGAGGAAGTTTCCTCCATTTTTACCTACACCTTCACATCGATCTACTTTTCTCTCACTCCACATCATCTTTTCTACACTCATATTTTCTCTCTCCAATCTGTCCTCCATATTCCACAACTAGAGAAGGAAATTTCCACTCCTACATTTTCATTATTATTATTTCATAATTTTAAAATATAATAAAAAAATTATAACCAAACCAAACATATTCAATAAATCCCGCCCTTAGGCAGGGTCTGGGGAGGGTAGGATGTACGCAATCATACTCCCACCCCACAACAGGATGGGGAGATTGTTTCCGTGGAGACCCCCAACTTGAAAAAATAATAATAACAATAATAATAAATGATAATAAAGTAAAAATGATAGAATAATAAAAAAGAGAAACAAGTATAACTGATATACCTACTTACCCCAACCATACGTTACATACATACCGAAATAGATGAGCGTCTATGCAAATAACGATCAAACTAAATAACTATCAGTTTAGTAATCAATAAGCAAATAATTACTCTATATAGTCTTATGTATCTTTAACCGTAATATGGCGTCTCCAACTCGTCCTATTAGAGGTCATGTCCTCGGAGAGGTTTAATCCTGCTAGATCCAATCGAATCTGCTCATCCGATGTCCTCTTATGTCTCTCTCGTCCTTGTCGGCCTTCGACTTGTAATCCTTCGACTCTTCTGACTACATCGTCCAAATTCCTCCTGCGTATATGTTCAAATCTTCCTTTCCTCAGTTTGGCACTTATAGATGCGACATCTAGTGTAGCTATAAATACCCTATTTGGAATTTTATCTAATTTCGTGTGACCACACATCCACCTTAGCATCCGCATCTCTGCCACTTCAAATTTCTGTACATGTGAAAGATTCATAGCCCAACGCTCTGACTCGTAGAGTATCGCCGGTCGTATAACCGTTCTATAAAATTTTTCCTTTAACTTGAGTGAGACTTTTTTATCACATAAC